>CM056822.1:26291505-26494005 GCA_029853015.1 Chelidonichthys spinosus | reverse complement strand
TCTTCGGTTCCCCTACAGGTTGGAAGCAGAATTTTCCATTACTGCTATCGTAAATAATTTAGCCTATCGTTGCGCGCACGTTATGCAGAACCAGCTCTGGAAAGGATGAATGATTTGAACGAAGTCCAGTGACAAGGTAGAGTAGCTAACGTCTTAGCTAAGATTAGCTAACATGAGCCATAGCGATAGTTACATATATTAGCACAATAGCTAACACCTTAGCTAACATGAGCCAATAAAATAATCGACAATGTATTGTACACAGATGCACAGTGTTGGAAAAAAAAAATGATAACCGGTATTATTTACAAGTCCAGCAGCAACAAAGCCGAGTCACCATCCGTCTTGTATTTGTAGCCTCCTTCAGCTCTCTTCAGAGTGTGAGCCGGTCCGATATTCACTCTCGTTTAAGCTCTTTCTTTGTCATGCTCCTGTTTTCTTTTCTTTGCCTCATCGGACATTATACTCCTCATTTTCTTTGCAGGCTCTGCCATGACGCCAATTTAAAAACTACCTTACATGCACCTGCCGGGTGTTCTCCCACTGATCTCTACACAGAGCCGTCACCTACCGGTTCTTGTAACGCTTGCCGTAAAGTAGGTCAAATTCGTAGTCTCATTAGAACTACAAAACCGCTACCCGACGAGGCAAAGTTACATAGTGCGGTTACAGCGAATATAGGGCTGCAGAGTGAATGCTGAAGTGCCGTTCACCCGGTTTTGAGGTGATGAACCAATGAAACTATTTTGGAAACATTATTTTAAGGCACTAAAAACTCTTTAGTGTTACTTTAACCTTAGATTCAGCCTGTGATTATAGAACTATGGTTATACTATTGCAGCCTTCGTTTTGGCTGCACTTATCAGTGTCATTTCTGCTCTGAAACCTGAATAATATCTGCTGATACAGTTAGCAGTGAACTCTCCTTCAGCTCTGATACAGTGAACTCTGCGTTGCGTTCAAAGCACACGATTAAGTTTTCACATAGTGGGTTGTTAAAGAACATGTAACTTCCTTTCAACGTGTTCGGATAGAGCGACTTTCAAAGCAGCACTGAGCTCCCCGTCAGCAGAGGCAAACAGAGATCTCCTCGCCTAATGTCTCTCTTGTTCTAGCTGCACCACAGGCCACAGTTTACTCTGCCCAAACCAGTAAAAAAGACTGTGGCTTCCAAACATCTAAATAAAAATTACAACCAGGCTTAATGTGCCTTACAGTCACCGGAGGGATCCTATTATTGCTAAATGTGTGGGGAGGGAACAAATTAAAACCTTGCATCTCAATCCAATCGTCTCTGCTGGAACTAAAGAAAGATAACTTTTGTTTTTAACGTTTTAACTGTCTGGATATTCCAAAAGTGTCTGGGCTTCACATGTAATACATGAAGAATGAAAGTAAGATGTTACAATTATAAGGTCTTATAAGGTCTTCACTTTTCTGTCTGGTCTGTTGATTTCTATGACTAAAATTAAAAATCTAATTCATTTGAAAACAACAACAAACCTTTGAAATTAAGAATGTTGTTTATGCAACATGTTTTATTCTTATCCTGGTCGACTTCCAAGAAGCAGTGGGATTTAGTGTCTTGCTCAAAGGCACTTCAGAGGCGGATCCATTCGCTGCTGCAGATCAAGCCCCTGACCTTTCCTTTATGGGTTCGTTCTTAACCGTTGGGCCACCCTGACTGCCTGAGAACAACCTTACGGAGACACGAGGTGGTCGTCCAACGGTGGCGTGCATGTGATACTTTTAAAGCTCATAGTTCATCAGGGGATACTCTCGGTTCAACAGGACTAGTACACATCCTCCTAAATGATTTCCTGGAAAAATTATTAAAGGCTTTTGCAAGCATCTGCTGAGTTCATAAAAACGTTATGAGGAGATTTGTGGAAGAGACGTCTGGGGTTCCTCAAAGTTATTTTATCTTTTAGTAAGAGTGTGCAAAAACAAAGTTTTTATCGAGTGCATAAAACTCTAATCTGGTAATGACGGTGCAGTGAGTCACTCTGTAAGGTGGTTGCTGTTAAAAGAAATGGAGACATGACATAAAACATTAAAGGGAATGAGAGACAGAACAAACAAATGAGGATAACATGCAACTCAGTGTGTGATGTCAAAGTCAAAACCACAACACTGAGACCACATGGGAGCACTTTGGAAAGAATACACTGGAGGATACATACTGTATATATTCAAATACCAGGCAGGGTTTCGTGTAACTTCATGGATGCCCTGAATAGATGGATTTAAGCCAACAACTGTTATTGATGTTTTAGATGCAATATGTTAATATATATGTGGGAAAAAGCTTGTTAAAGAAAACAAATAAATCATCTTCATAAGGAGAATGTTTCAAGTGAATTCAGCCAACAATGCCGTCGTAAAATGTAATTCACAGTGTAGTGGTGTTGTGTGGGAACGTAATTTCTTTAGTCACGGCATGGAATTGTTTTTTTTTAGCAACATAATGAAGGAAAGTTGATCAATGTGTTCGCAAAAGGTTGAGCAAAATGTTTGCTAACAACTTATTTGATTTAACAACAACAACTTTTCTCGCAGCTCTCTGTTCATCGAGAGAAAGTGAAATGATAAAGTTTTACAGCAATGGAGACGAACTATAGAGAAAGAAGTCCTATGACTGAGGTGGAGCTGATTCATCCAGTGATTGGTCAAACAGTCAGGTTTATGATCAACAGAGGTTGCCGTAGAGTCATGACGACTGCACCATATTGTAACAAAACTGACAATATACATTGCCATGTGAAAAATGACACGTTTATTCACACAAAATTTTGTAAATGCATCAGTTTGATTCACTTTGACAGCTAAATTAAGAGGCTAGAAACAATTAAGTGCTCTATTAAAATTAGTTCATAAACTCAATGGTTGTATAGTTATGAACCACAAAGCAAGTTAACAAGACAAGCTTCATGATGATGATGGGACGTAGGTGATGATGATGATGATGGGACGTAGGTGATGATGATGATGGGACATAGGTGATGATGATGATGGGACATAGGTGATGATGATGATGATGATGGGACATAGGTGATGATGATGATGGGACGTAGGTGATGATGATGGGACGTAGGTGATGATGATGATGATGGGACGTAGGTGATGATGATGATGGGACATAGGTGATGATGATGATGATGATGGGACATAGGTGATGATGATGATGGGACATAGGTGATGATGATGATGGGACGTAGGTGATGATGATGGGACGTAGGTGATGATGATGATGATGGGACGTAGGTGATGATGATGATGGGACATAGGTGATGATGATGGGACGTAGGTGATGATGATGATGATGGGACGTAGGTGATGATGATGATGGGACGTAGGTGATGATGATGGGACGTAGGTGATGATGATGGGACGTAGGTGATGATGATGATGGGACGTAGGTGATGATGATGGGACGTATGTGATGATGATGGGACGTAGGTGATGATGATGGGACGTAGGTGATGATGGGACATAGGTGATGATGATGATGGGACGTAGGTGATGATGGGACATAGGTGATGATGATGATGGGACGTGGGTGATGATGATGGGACGTATGTGATGATGATGGGACGTATGTGATGATGATGGGATGTAGGTGATGATGATGGGACGTAGGTGATGATGATGGGACGTATGTGATGATGATGGGATGTAGGTGATGATGATGGGACGTAGGTGATGATGATGGGACGTATGTGATGATGATGGGACGTAGGTGATGATGATGGGACGTATGTGATGATGATGGGACGTAGGTGATGATGATGGGACGTATGTGATGATGATGGGACGTATGTGATGATGATGGGACGTATGTGATGATGGGACGTAGGTGATGATGATGGGACGTATGTGATGATGATGGGACGTAGGTGATGATGATGGGACGTATGTGATGATGATGGGACGTAGGTGATGATGATGGGACGTATGTGATGATGATGGGACGTAGGTGATGATGATGGGACGTATGTGATGATGATGGGACGTAGGTGATGATGATGATGGGACGTAGGTGATGATGATGATGGGACGTAGGTGATGATGATGATGGGACGTAGGTGATGATGATGATGGGACGTAGGTGAAGATGATGGGACGTAGGTGATGATGATGGGACGTAGGTGATGATGATGATGGGACGTAGGTGATGATGATGGGACGTATGTGATGATGATGGGACGTAGGTGATGATGATGATGGGACGTAGGTGATGATGATGATGGGACGTAGGTGATGATGATGATGGGACGTAGGTGATGATGATGATGGGACGTAGGTGATGATGATGGGACGTAGGTGATCATGATGGGACGTAGGTGATGAGGATGGGACGTAAGTGATGATGATGATGGGACTTAGGTGATGATGATGATGGGACGTAGGTGATGATGATGGGACGTAGGTGATGATGATGGGACGTAGGTGATGATGATGATGGGACGTAGGTGATGATGATGATGGGACGTAGGTGACGATGATGGGACGTAGGTGATGATGATGGGACGTAGGTGATGATGATGGTGATGGGACGTAGGTGATGATGATGGGACGTAGGTGATGATGATGATGATGGGACGTAGGTGATGATGATGGGACGTAGGTGATGATGATGGGACGTAGGTGATGATGATGATGGGACGTAGGTGATGATGATGGGACGTAGGTGATGATGATGATGGGACGTAGGTGATGAGGATGATGGGACGTAGGTGATGATGATGGGACGTAGGTGATGATGATGATGATGGGACGTAGGTGATGATGATGGGACGTAGGTGATGATGATGATGGGACGTAGGTGATGAGGATGATGGGACGTAGGTGATGATGATGGGACGTAGGTGATGATGGGACGTAGGTGATGATGATGGGACGTAGGTGATGATGATGATGGGATGTAGGTGATGATGATGATGGGACGTAGGTGATGATGATGGGACGTAGGTGATGATGATGGGACGTAGGTGATGATGATGGGACTTAGGTGATGATGATGATGATGGGACGTAGGTGATGATGATGATGGGACGTAGGTGATGATGATGGGACGTAGGTGATGATGATGATGGGACGTAGGTGATGATGATGATGGGACGTAGATGATGATGATGGGACGTAGGTGATGATGATGATGGGACGTAGGTGATGATGGGACGTAGGTGATGATGATGATGGGACGTAGGTGATGATGATGGGACTTAGGTGATGATGATGATGGGACGTAGGTGATGAGGATGATGGGACGTAGGTGATGATGATGGGACGTAGGTGATGATGATGATGGGACGTAGATGATGATGATGGGACGTAGGTGATGATGATGATGGGACGTAGGTGATGAGGATGATGGGACGTAGGTGATGATGATGTCGGACGTAGGTGATGATGATGATGGGACGTAGGTGATGATGGTCGGACGTAGGTGATGATGATGATGGGACGTAGATGATGATGGTGGGACGTAGGTGATGATGATGGGACGTAGGTGATGATGATGGGACGTAGGTGATGATGATGATGGGACGTAGGTGATGATGATGATGGGACGTAGGTGATGATGGTCGGACGTAGGTGATGATGATGATGGGACGTAGGTGATGATGGTCGGACGTAGGTGATGATGGTCGGACGTAGATGATGATGGTGGGACGTAGGTGATGATGATGGGACGTAGGTGATGATGATGGGACGTAGGTGATGATGATGATGGGACGTAGATGATGATGATGGGACGTAGGTGATGAGGATGATGGGACGTAGGTGATGATGATTATGGGACGTAGGTGATGATGGGACGTAGGTGATGATGATGGGACGTAGGTGATGATGATGGGACTTAGGTGATGATGATGATGGGACGTAGGTGATGATGATGGGACGTAGGTGATGAGGATGATGGGACGTAGGTGATGATGATGATGGGACGTAGGTGATGATGATGATGGGACGTAGGTGAAGATGATGGGACATAGGTGATGATGGTCGGACGTAGATGATGATGGGACGTAGGTGATGATGGTCGGACGTAGATGATGATGGGACCTATGTGATGATGATGGGACGTATGTGATGATGATGGGACGTAGGTGATGATGATGGGACGTAGGTGATGATGATGGGACGTAGGTGATGATGATGGTGGGACGTAGGTGATGATGATGGGACGTAGGTGAAGATGATGGGACGTAGGTGAAGATGGTGGGACGTAGATGATGATGATGGGACGTAGATGATGATGGGACGTAGGTGAAGATGATGGGACGTAGGTGAAGATGGTGGGACGTAGATGATGATGATGGGACGTAGATGATGATGGGACGTAGGTGATGATGGTCGGACGTAGATGATGATGGGACGTAGGTGAAGATGGTGGGACGTAGATGATGATGATGGGACGTAGATGATGATGGGACGTAGGTGAAGATGATGGGACGTAGGTGAAGATGGTGGGACGTAGATGATGATGATGGGACGTAGATGATGATGGGACGTAGATGATGATGGTCGGACGTAGATGATGATGGTGGGACGTAGGTGATGATGATGATGGGACGTAGGTGAAGATGATGGGACGTAGGTGATGATGATGGGACGTAGGTGATGATGATGATGATGGGACGTAGGTGATGATGGTCGGACGTAGATGATGATGGGACGTAGGTGATGATGGTCGGACGTAGATGATGATGGTCGGACGTAGATGATGATGGGACGTAGGTGATGATGATGGGACGTAGATGATGATGGTCGGACGTAGGTGATGATGGTCGGACGTAGATGATGATGGTCGGACGTAGATGATGATGGGACGTAGATTATGATGGGACGTAGGTGATGATGATGATGGGACGTAGGTGATGATGATGGGATGTAGATGATGATGATGATGGGACGTAGGTGATGATGATGGGACGTATGTGATGATGATGATGGGACGTATGTGATGATGATGATGGGACGTAGGTGAAGATGATGGGACGTAGGTGATGATGATGATGGGACGTAGGTGATGATGATGGGACGTAGGTGATGATGATGATGGTACGTAGGTGAAGATGATGGGACGTAGGTGAAGATGATGGGACGTAGATGATGATGGGACATAGATGATGATGGTCGGACGTAGATGATGATGGGATGTAGGTGATGATGATGGGACGTAGATGATGAGGATGATGGGACGTAGATGATGATGGTCGGACGTAGATGATGATGGTCGGACGTAGATGATGATGGGACGTAGGTGATGATGATGGGACGTAGATGATGATGGTCGGACGTAGATGATGATGGGACGTAGGTGATGATGATGGGACGTAGATGATGATGGTCGGACGTAGGTGATGATGGTCGGACGTAGATGATGATGGTCGGACGTAGATGATGATGGGACGTAGATTATGATGGGACGTAGGTGATGATGATGATGGGACGTAGGTGATGATGATGGAAGTCAAGGCTAGGGCTGCTGTAAAGCTCACAGTCAGATCGAAGAGCCACCTTCATCAGAAGACCACTTGCCTGTCTACAGGGAAATTAGTTCATGAAAGAAGGCTGTATTTCTCACTTTTATTGAATTATAGACTGTGTATAAGACGTTGATATTGTGACTTTACTCATTTGGTTGTCGACTATGGTAGTGAAGGCTCAAATTGTGCGTTTTGGTCGTGGCCATGTTAGACCAGCGAACATAAGCATAACATAATATCACATAATATTTGGACTGTGGAGGAGCCACCTGGTTGTTGGGGAGAAGCTGCTAACAAAGTTAGCTTCATAATTCAAGGTCAACTTTACAGCTAAGTGTTAAAGTCATTTTAGTAGTGAATTGTATTGGTAGCGACGGTAGTTACCTGTCAATCACCAGGTAGCCCCGCCCTCAAGCATACCATGCAGGTTTATTTGACACTAAATGGACCATCATTTACTATGAACATCATGCTGTATTGATGAAGAACTAGAGATTGAGACCATAAGCTCATGTTTACAATGTTTCCTAAGGTAATAAATCAAGTGACTATGTCCACCAGAGAGAATGCAGGATTAAGGCACCTCGTTGCTGGCCTCACTGTTAAGAATCAGAGGTCGACGCCTGCTTTGCACATCCTGCCATGTGATAACTGTGCACATGTACATCACATTGTTGCTGCCGAAACAATAAATGATGCAGCTGTAATGCACATGCTTTATTTATAACTGTGTGTCTTTAAAACAAGCTCTTCATCTTTGACCCGAACTTACAGACGTCCTACCTATTTCACTCAGACCCAAACAGACACAACAAAATAATGAACAGTAATCAAAGTTTAAACTATCAGCAATGCAGATTTTATTCCACCTGGGGTGGTCAAATTAACTTTAATGACAAATAGGATTTCCACAGAACAAGCAGAAAACATAAACAGGGCTAATAAAAAGAAGAGACTGAACAACGATAGATAGAGCCAGGAAGAGGGGGGTAAAGATCAAGCTGGAAATATGGAACCACTTAGGCCCTGAGAGCTCACCCTATAAAGGGTTAAAGATGGCTATGGGATAAGTGGAGCTCGTTTATCGCAAATTTGACAGTGGTAGTTAAATGGTGAGTTTTCCCTCCAAGCTTCCAGTGTTGGGAAGCAGACGAAGCTCTCTGCTTTGAAACCTCTGTTTTCTCCGACTCTCCCTTTGTTGTTTATGGTCTCCTCATCGCAGCCCTAAATCTTCTGGGTGAAACAGGACAAAGGAGTCTCTCCTCTCACCTTTAAACTCTACAGCCTTTTTTCATCGCTGCGTCAGGCCCTGCCAGATTATCTTCTCCGTCCACCCATCACCTTTTAATCGCCCCGTCTTCGCCCTACTTGTCTCTTCCTGTCTCTTGCTGTGGATCTTAATCTTCAACCTGCCACCCCCGGAGTCCTTGCAGATGTCCGCAGCCCGCTGCTGAAGCGGGCGCTCGCCAGCAGCCCAGATGCATTTGCAACTCTTTGCCATTGTGATATGGTTGCTGTGTGAGGTGATCAAAATAGGGTCTGGCGTCATGCAGAAGCAAAGTGGTGAGTACTCTGGGAAAACTACCGTAGAGGGTTTTAGGGGGTCCATATCTACAGTCCTGAGTTTTAAACTCACAAGTCTTTTAGTGCGATCTGAACTGATGCAGCACATGATGGAACTGACTTCTCTACATTATAGTAAATGTAGAGACATTATAAAATAACCTTCACCGTGACACATTTACAGACAATTACTTTAACTTTTAAGTGACAGTAGAAAAGTTTGGAAAATTGTGTCTTATTAAAAAAGGTTTGACCTCAGATCTTCATTTACTACCTAGGGATGGGACAATAAACAATTTGATTGTGATAAAAAAAATATCACAATAAGTTGATCTTGGTCTCTTTTCATTATCGGTATAATGTTAAAAAAAAGATGTCATGGTAGAGAAGTGAAAAATAAAGCCTAAATTATGTATTTTAAAATAGGCCTCCAGGAATAATCAGAAAGAACAGACTCTCACAATCTTGCAATTACAATTTTATTTATCTGTTATTATTTAATTCGTCTTTTATGATCTTCACTAAATGGAAATATCTGTGATGCAATACAAATATTTGTTTCTCGACAAAATGTGATTCAAAGAGATTGCAGCATGTTTTAGTACCATTATGTTTTTAGCGTATTTTGATTATTATCAGGATACTATTATGAATCACACTTATTTTAGCCAGGATAATTGTGAAATTAAATGTTTAATATTGTCTTGTGTCTACTAGACACTTTAATCTTAATAGTAAAAAAGAAAAAAAAAGAACCAAGTTTCTTAGTCCCTGATGTCTCAGCACATTGTTCCATCTTGCGAGGCAAATTTGAAAATTAAACTAATGGACAAAAATAGGATAAATGGCAGGAAATGAAGAGGTTCAGTGCACATGTATTAGTCATATTTGCCATTTTACAACAGCATTTCCTTCCATTGCACCAAAAAATACTTTCATATCATGACAGGACTGAATGTGGACCATCTGGACAGACTTTGTCTTATTATTTTTGTTTTTGTTGATTTGTCTCTCCATGTTAAGTTCTGTTGGAAATCATTCTTCAAACCAGATTTAGTCTAATGAGTCCTCATTGAAAACAGTCGTGTCACCAGAGCCACACGGGTATGTGGTGACCCGCTCAGGGTGTCTGGCATTTCCTCAGGAATTTGGGACTAATAGAGAGAGGTCCGGTCTCAATTACACCGTTTTGTCTTCCGACACTGAGCCGACCTGAGGTGAGGCGTTCAGTTACCGACCACCTCTCATTCAGCAGAGCACCACCGCCTCAAATATAGCAGACCGACAAAGTTCAATTCAATGTAAAACTCTGCTCAATTATAATGAACAAATATAATATTAACAATAACTATCAGACTGTTTTAAATAAGTGATGGAAATGAGAGCAGTCGTACAAAATGACTATAATATTATGAAAAATAATAGAATAAATGTTTGTGCAATATGTTAATGAATCTAATTTGTCTGAATATTACTGTTAAAATTATATATGTATTCAAAGATCTATTGCATTGACACTAACAGATCAGAACAGCTTGGATCTAGATCCTACTTTTAGGTTTGAGGATCAAATGGTGGTCGTGGCCTCGACAGGTCGAGCAGCTGTCAGAACTCATCACTTCACAGTGGAGGGATTTATGTTGTCATTTTGTTATTTTGTTCCTCCCTCCCCCTACCTCTCCTTGGTTTACCCCTCATCCCCTCCATAACATCTGGACCTGGTTCCTTTAGCTGCTAAAACTCACAACTGCAAAGGTTTGAAGTGTTTCAGAGAAAATTGAAGCGTAGAAGTCAGGAGGTTGAAGTCATTATTTTGGGCATTAGTGTTTCGGTGAGGTTACTGTAGGTAATTATGAGCACCTGTGAGCGCGTGAGTCCGATCAACATTTAAAACGTTTCCATGGTTTTGTATCCAGATTCAAACGCTGTCCATCTGCTGGGTCTAATGTATTTATATATCCATATTACACAACACGATAATTCAGCATGTCTGTACCAAGAATCACAATACACCCTTCACTGAAAGTAGGGCTGCATGTAACAATATTATATATATATATATATATATATATATATATATATATATATATATATAGTATATATATATATATAGTAATATATATATATATGATATATATATATATATATATATATATAAAGTGTTTTTTGAGGAGCAAAAGAAAATAATATATGAACAAGAAAACAGAGGAAACCAACTAGTTGTTCTGTCCTAAGCAACATCTAGATTTTAATTCTATGATTGCAAACAATGAAACTGTAAATACGAAACCCATTTAGTGAATTTAATTTCCAAATAAAATGTTTTCACCCCATCACTGTATATTTAATACCACCAATATAATAAATGTCACCAGTCCTTAAGTCAGTGAGTCAATTTATTTTGTCATTGTCATCTCCAGTGGTTATTTGCATAACACATATCAAATGATTAGACAATATATTTGCTTTGATTAAACATATTTTGTGGTCAGTAGTTTGAGTGATGTATTCCCTGCTGGTTCGAGCTTGTGTTAGAATATCATATTCATCTCTAATATCTATCATATTCATCTCTAATATCTGTCAGCCAACAGCTAACAGCCAAATGCTAATTGTCAACAGCTAAGAGCCAACAGCCAACAACTTAGTTAACAGCTAACACCTAAAAAGCTAACAGCCAACAGCTAATAATTAACAGCTAAAAAGCCAACAGCCAACAACTAATAGTTAACAGCTAACAGCTAAAAAGCCAACAGCCAACAGCTAATAATTAACAGCTAAAAAGCCAACAGCCAACAACTAATAGTTAACAGCTACCACTAAAAAGCCAACAGCCAACAACTAATAGTTAACAGCTAACAGCTAAAAAGCCAACAGCCAACAACTAATAGTTAACAGCAAACCGTTAGCAGCTGAAAGCTAACAGCTAGCAGCTAACAGTTCATATGAGCTCTCCTCCTGCTGATTTTTACAGATGTGTTGGTGAACTCAATCTGCCCACCACTGACTAGCAGCAGCACAAACCTGGTGTTGGCTTGAAGGTTCAGGTCGAAATGTGTTTTGTTTTTGTTTGCTGATTTAAAGAGTAAAGGATTAAAAATATATATATATTCAATTATTTCTTATTTATGCAGTCAGGACTTTATGGTTAATGATCATTTAATTTATTTAATTGTTTTTCATGACAAGGGATGTTCACAAAAAAGGTTTTGAGTCTTCTGTGACACAATAAAAATATTTGTTAAAGTCATAAATAATACACTTAATTAATAATACAATTTATTTATATAGCACCAACATATTTCCTGCTAATATGCATTACTTGCCATTTTTTGTATGAATGTTTTGAAGCTTTATCTTAACAGATTTTTCATCCTTGTCTGCTTTATTCCCAAACTTAGCTTTGTACATTGTATCAATATATATATATATATATATATATATTAGGGGTGTGACGATACACTCTGCTCACGAGACGAGACGAGACACGATATTGGGTCCACGAGAACAAGACGAGACGAGATTTTAAGAAAACTACAATGACAAAATATATGACTGGACCAACAGACTATAATTTAACAGAGTTGCACATGCAAACTAAAACTAAAATTTATAAAAGTTACAATAAAATTAATAAAATTAAATATTTCTTTTTCCCAAGTGTAAATATGTGCAAAACCAAATCAAAGATCTACTTTGTCAATACAGAGTGCAAATAGTGCAAACCAAGTATGTCATGAACAACATGCTGCAACTACAGCATCTTCAGCATCTCTGATATCAGCTGTCAAGTGTATCAATGCTTCGGGAGTTTTGTCTTATCTCTGGGCTGGTGATGCTGCTATGGCAGTTTGCTGCTCAAGGTAACGAGCTAGCATATCCAACGTGCCCGTCATTAACTTGTGTGATGGTAATTGTAGCCGTTGCTGCTTGGACATTTTCACCGCGGTAGCCGCTGAACTACGATGAAAAAAAGCAGTCACACGTCTCATCCGCCCAAGCAAACGAGCGACGCGGGGAACACCGAGGCCAGCTTGGGTTGCAAGATTTGTAGTGTGCGCAAAACAGATGTGCGACTTCAATCCCGCGTTGCGCACGGCCACGTCCATATTACGTGCATTGTCGGTAACACTAAGCGATGCCGTGGTTGGGTTTTTTAAGCTTCCAGTCAGTAACAGCTGTCTGTAAAACCTCAGCTATGTATAGCTCACAGATCTCGTGAGACAGATTTATATATATATATATATTTATATCCATCCATCCATCCATTGTCTACCGCTTATCCTGTATTCAGGGTCGTGGGGGGGCTGGAGCCGATCCCAGCTGTCATTGGGCGAAGGCTATATATATATATATATATATTATTTATTTTTTCAAATCACTTGATCACTGTCAACAAAACAATGACATCTGCAGACGTGTGAGAAGATCTGGACTGAAGTCTGACACACGGCAGACAAATGACCTCCAACTAAAAGCAGCAGTGTGTGTGGGAGGTATGTGTTTGGTCACTTGTAATTATATGAATAATACATTAAAGTTTGGTCTGCGTATCAGTAGAATGAGCACAGCGTTTTGCACACACACCCCTGAGGAAACCATCTTCCATCAGGATGTGAGTATGAAGATGTAACGGCAGCTCGGCCAACTTCACTGTCACGTGGCGAAAAATGTGTTCAATAACAGCTCAACTGCTATCAATTTCTGGACGCTCATACGTTTCATCAGGGGCTGCACATCTTGTGTTATTTTAACTCACACCTGGCACCTTTTTTCTGTTAATGTACACATCATGGTGCATTGTGGGTATTCTGGCACCATCTACAGAAGCGGCACACCCTAAAACGAATTCTTGCTATTTCTATTGGTCACTTTATGATCTCTTCATTTGCAACATCAAACCAACGTTGAGGTCTAAGATAATAACAGAGGTAGAGTATCATCATGACCTGTGTAAGTAATTTTTGGTCTGTTTGTCAGGACTCTTTTGTTAATTAGTCATATCAACATCCCACACAAAGTTTTACTCACACCGTAAAATGAATATCTAACTTAAATTAATATAACTTCTAAATCCGACCATCACGGTTAACAAGGCTTAGATTGTCCAGGCCAAGTTCATCATTAGTTTTTTAGTTTATTTGGAAAAGCGTCTGCATGCTGCTACACTGAAGCTCAAGATATTCAGATCAAATACGCTGTCATGCCAGTTCACTCCAAGTCAAGAAGCTGCAGTTGATTTTATATCATTTTATCAGTGGATTTCTGGTTGTTTGTTTGTTTGTTTGTCTTCTTCCCAAAAGGATACTTACAGAACTTTATGTTGGAAAAATATAAATGTTACATCATACATTTGGCTTTTTTTTTTTTTCTGTTGTTTTGCCTTTAGAAACTATGTCTCATCAGACTTTACTGCCTCTATTCAAGACCTTCTAACCGTCCATAACATCATGTGAATTCAGTTTTAGCGTGGAATCCCCAGCATGTTTCCCTGAATCCCCGACGGACCTTGTTACACCTGGTGCTTGTTAAAAATCTAGTGCAATCCCATGCAAGGTCAAAGGTCAGCGTTTTACGCTACCTAAACCTGCCGCGCCTCTAAAAGTCCCTTAAGCCTGTAGATCGATAGCACATGTGAAGAGAGCTGTTTGTCTTTGACCTCAAAGTGAGGTCCCAAATCAGGGAAATGAGTTATTCTGCTGTGCTCTGGACTCTTCTTCACTTAGTCCCCATCTCTGTTCACCATTATTCCTAACTCATCTAAACTGAGATTATGTGAAAACACATCCTTAACATGTGCAAGGTCAAAGGTCATTGCTAAGTGTTACCTAAACCAGCACACAAACAATGACAGATTGACAAGAGTTTGGGTTTGGAGTGTAACTCACACCAACACGTCAAAAAGTGACGCTTGGTCAGCAACAAGTTTCAAACTATGATGCTCTATTTGTCAAAGTATGCTGTTACAAGTATTTTCAAAATGAAATTGTATTTGATACCACAACGGTTTTGTCTGAATGAAAACCTCATATCTTAATTAGTAGACCCACTACGTTTCTATAAATGACTCCAGGTCATTTCTTTTCTATATGTTAAATAGTTTCTGACGTCAAACTCTGTTCTCAAACTTTATCACTTGATTTTCCTAATATTTATTATCAGTCCCTTTTCTAAATCACCATGAAGCACTCGTTTTCACATCGGCATGAATTAGATCCATCACACAGCACTACATTATAAAGCTGGTTGATGACAAGTAATGAAGCCTATAAAAATCTAGTTTTTAAATGGAGTCTGGTGCAGTGCTCACACCACAAAATACACACCGGGAGAAAACTATAAGAAGATATCAGAAATATACTGAAAATCACATCACCTTCGATGAAAAATATTGTTTTAAATCGTTCATACAATTTTTAGAGGTCTTGCTTCAGACCTTTGGTTGTACTGATAGTCCAGCCCCTCTGTGATTATAATCAAGTAATTCATCTCTAATATGACAGATATACACTCATCACCGTCACAGAAGGAAGCGTGGGGATTGGATTCATTGTGACCATGTCCGATCACCAACCAGACCAAACGCCACCGCTACATGTTGGTCTTGTGTCACAAATTGCATTTCATAATGACAATAAATGATCCTCGAATCCTTTCAGTTTAATCAAGTAGAAATACTTGCGTAACACTGTCAACAGTAGGTCGCTAAAATGCATTCATATATAATGTAAAGTCACCATACTGTGAGATTTTTGAAAGTAAAAAGAAAGTCAACGTATTAGCGGCTCAACACCAGCAACATGAGCTACTAAGTCCAAACCAACAATAAAAGATTTCTATAGTCACTGCAGACTTTTCATACAAATGATTGTAATTAAAAATATATAGCCTCCTTCCTCAGTGCATTCTGACCACATTAAACCATAAAGGGACAAAGCTAGACAATTAAACTAATGTGACCGGTAATAAATCAAAAGAGCTGTAGACACTGCAGAGGGTGCAACAAGCAATATAAACAAGACAGACAGGTTAACAGACTAAGTAGCCTCAAACTTCTTATAGAAGCAGCAGCAGAATAAACAGTGTTGTGAGTAACTAGTTACATATCACACAGTAACTTAATTATATATTAATTATATTCTGCCACTTTTACCACAATAACCATCTATAATGATTGATCCTTAAGTTGGATGCATTGTTGTTGTCAAATACAGCACATATATTCTTTTTATATTTGTTTTGTGAGCATTTTTTCCCACTTTGTTTTGCAAATGCTGCACAACAATTTCCTTCCATATCTCAGTTTAAGATAGACAGGTGTACAGACAGACAGGTAAACAGACAGGTGGACGGACAGACAAACAGCTGAACAGACAGCTGAACAGACAGGCAGATAAACAGACAGGTGACCAGACTTGGGTGAATAGACAGACATGGGTGAACGGACAGACAGGTAGACAGACAGACAGACAGGTCAACAGACAGACAGCTGATGCAACAAACTATGAAAGCTACTTATCATGCAAAGTACTAAGTTCAAGTATAATATCCCAACAAGCAGCCGACACAAAACAAACTTCTCACTGTAACGAGAGTAAATGTCCGTTTTCTGTCACACAGAGTAGTGTGAGAAAGTGGGAGCACATTTTATCAAGTTGGAAAAACAAGGATGTGGATCATATGGCTGCATTGCATTCTGGTCAATGGCAGCTTCTGTTGGCAGAGAAACTCTTCCATGATGGATCTCCCCTGCATGATTGATCCTTCACAAAGTGGCAGCTCTTAAAAGGAGTCTCTTTCTCTCGTTGGGAGATTTACATCAGTTATGCATCACATTCACATGTCGAGCTGCTGATTAAAAACACGTCTGTGCCAAAGAGCTGCTAAACTGAGCTCACGGAGATGAAGTGTTCGGTCTTCAGCACTTCTTTAGTTTGATATGTGACAATTGTATGAGTGAGTAAGCACATCTGTCAAGAAACTCTTATAATGATAAACAAATGTAGCCTACACGTTTTAAAAAGCCTGTATTCACTTCACAGAGTGTAGACAACTAAACCAAAATAAGTGACAGTCAACAAAACCAATGTTAGGTTTCGGGCCACTCACACTGGCTTGCACTAACATTACTCCAAGCCCAACCGGGCCTAAGCCTCTTGTATATTTGGCAACGAATTGTAATACAACACGTACGCATGGCTTTACATCAGGATGAGGGGTCCTGAGTTTCACAGAAGTGCGTCTCTGCGCTCTGAGTTGTTTTGTTCAGATACGGCCCACTAACACTCCTGGAATGCTCATTCTCAACTAGACGTGCTGTAGCAGGTGACAGGGAGGCCTCGAAACTTTACTTCAGACTAGAATTCTCCTTCATCAAAAAGGTAAGAACCAGATCAGTTGTAAAACCAAAAATCTTCAAATGAGTTGAAGGGTGTATCGTCCCAGTACTTTGTTAAAGTGTGTTTGTCAGGCATGTGTAACACTATTTATTATGTGATGCAAAACATTTAGTGTTATAGGCAGCCATTACTTTATTTCATGCTCATAAATGTTTTTGTTAATTGGCTGTTTCGCTTTTGACCTGAAACAGGAGCCCCTTTAAAAAGATGTTGTATAGTTAGCACAGCACACATAAGCAGAAGCCTAAACTTGTGAAGTTAACATTAGAATACATTGTTGCATGGGTCAATATATATTACCCAAATATTGGCCCGTCCCTGAGCATGTTGATTGAAACACAGTGTGCATTTCCCACAGGTTTAGAAATGACCTTTTCTTGTAAAAATGTATTTATTTTCATAATTATTTCACTTTCTTTCTTTTAAAACTACGACTTTTTTCTCAGAATATTTTGACTTCTTGTGTTCTTGTCTTTACTCAAAATGTACATAACTTCTCCTTTTGCTTCAGGACCATCTGGATTCAGCAGAGATGTGGTGTGTGGTGGGAGCACGTCATCACCAACTGCATGGGTTATAAGTGGCAGTTTCAATTTCAGAATGATAAAGAGCACATTCCAACAGTTGTGCAACATTCTCAGACCACATCTTCAAGACAGGCAACCACATTCAGGAGACCAGTACCTGTGGAGCAACGTGTGGCAATCTGCATCCAGAGACTGGCCGCAAATGTGGAGTTCAAGACCATCACCCATTTATTTGGAATTGGCCAGTCAACTGCAGTCACTGTAGCCAATCATGTTATCTCTGTCATTGTTAACGCCATGCTGCCCCTCTACATCCGATGACCCTCTGAACTTGAGTTCGAAGAGCTCACTAAGGGTTTCTGCTGGGGTTTCCCACAGTGTGGAGGGGCTATTGATGGAACTAATATTTGTATTTTAGCCCCACCCGACAGCCCTGTAGAGTCCGTAGATAACAGTAGAGGTTTTTACTCTGTCGCCCTAAAATGTGTGGTTGACCACTGACTTTGGTTCTGGGACATCAATGTAGGTTGGCCTGGCAGAGTCCATGATGCCAGGGTGTTCGGCAATTCACCCTTGTATGAGTAGGGACAGGGCAGTACACTGTTCCGTAATATCACAGAGAGGTGGGAAGGAGTAAACATGCCAGTAGTGATGCTGGATGAGTCGGCATATCCATTACCACCATAGTTGGTGGAGACATACCCTGAAAACCAACAAACTGTCCCTTTCCAGCCGGTCTCGGATGACTGTGGAAAGGGAAGATGGTGGTGCCTGATGACAAGGTCTGACTGCAGCATCAGCATCATCAACACGGTCATCTCATTATTCACTTTTTTGTGAATACAAAAATGAGGACACTGATGATACCAATGTTCAAGAAGACAATGAGAAACGCAATTGCAATACTTTTTGAGCGAAGACCATCAAACAACACCAGAGATGCTTTGTGTTCATATTTCACAGGTCTGGAGTACTTTTTTATAATGCATTTTTCTGAATTTTTTATTTTGGACTGATCCTGGCAATAAATGCTCGATTCCAAGAAAAGTGTTTTATTATATTAAAGACAAACTGTGTAACTTTAATGATTTGGGGGTTTCACATCTAACTAGTGTTTTGTTTGATTTGATGTTGCTTAGTGTGAGTGTGCCCTTAGACAAAAAACAATGATGTTGGGTTTAGACAAAAAAAAACATTAAATTTAGAGGATAAATCCAATGTTAGATTAAGAGAATAAAACTCTTAGTTATGTTTAGGAAAACCTGCACGATACGTCACTTCAAAACAACACATGGTGTCCAACAAAGATCTGGTTGTTGAAAGTCCTGTGTTGTTGGACGTGTTTTAATTCATGTGTCCACCATGAAAAAGGATCCTAATTAACTTAACATTTGTTTTAGTGTTTATCATTCATGTCCCAGAACATGAAACTAATAGATTGTATTAACTTGGCTCGACAAGGAGATTCTTTTTTTTTCAAAGATCAGACTCTGCTATTGTTCAGACTCACACGCACTCTCTGCCTGTCCTTCACCTCCTCGGTATATTCCATATATGCCATCTTTCCATCCCTCCCCCACCCATCTCCACCAGATTGGAAGCATTCCTACATTGTGTGTAGTGTTTGTCTGGGAGCCATCATCAGACATCGCTGCTTGCTGTTATAACATAATGAGATTGACTTTGGCTTAGACGTAAGCTACCGAGACATGTGAACCGTATCATCAGTGAGCTGCACTGAACTCTCTTTGCGTGCCAGAAGACACACATGGACCTTTTGATGGCTTTGCTGTTTTTTTGTATAGAATCATGAATTCATGCCGACACATGAGGGGTAAAGCTCAGCAGGCCTCTAAGAGACAGCTGCACACTGAAAGAAATGTTCATTATAAACTGGTGGCATCTACAATGAAGCCTGGTTTCCCTCAGCCATCCAGACTATAAACATTGGATTAAAACTGTAAGCCTGTCTGGTTGTTACGTGTTTGGTTGTCGAAATTGATTTTCCAACAGACTCCGATAGGATCAGAGCAACAGATTTTTGGGTTGAACAGTGACCATGATAACTGGTGACTTCCTGCTTGTAGTAACTTCAGTAAATGGTTGTCGTAGATAATAAACACAGATGTATCTAAAAAAGATTACAGTAGTAGAAATAGTTGAAAAGGTGTGAATGGGTTCAGTTAGCGTGAATGGGATTGAAAAGTTGAATGACTCCAATAGCAAATGAATGAAAATGAATCGTGCATCATTTTTCAAGTTTAAACATTAATTTGAATGGAGAACATTTTGTGAGAAAAGTTGAATATTTATGAAAAGTATGTTGAATGTCCAGACAAATACAGGCTGGACAAGTTTGTAGTTTTAACAGTTACATGAAAGACAAAGTGAGTCTCTCCAGATCCGTCTGTCTCCGTGGTGGATGTATCTTGAGGACGAGGTTGTCGGTTTGATCCCCGATCTGCATGTCCATGTGTCCCCAAACTCCCAGTTGCTCA
Source organism: Chelidonichthys spinosus (assembly GCA_029853015.1). NCBI lineage: Eukaryota > Metazoa > Chordata > Actinopteri > Perciformes > Triglidae > Chelidonichthys > Chelidonichthys spinosus. The sequence goes on along the minus strand of CM056822.1, from coordinate 26,473,522 downwards.
TCTTCATTTGACCACGTTGTGTACGTGACGATAAAAGAAACGTTTTTAGGTTTTGATTTAGGATTTTTAGTGCCCCTCCTCTCCTGTCCATGTCTGTCTTTCTTACCCTCATCCGTCTTCATTCCCACGTCCCCTCTGTCTTTCCGTCCTAATCAGCTCTCCGTCTCATCTCCTGCAGCACAACGAGAGACATCGGAGTGTCGCAGCTGTCTGGAGTGTTCCCGTGACAACGGCTGTGTGCGTTGCCCTGAGCGCCTCTTCCTGTCCCTGCAGAGGGAGGGGATGTCTCACCATGGAACGTGTCTCCACGCCTGTCCCGCTGGACACTACGGACAGAGAGGGAAGGACATCAACCGCTGCATGAGTATGTTTCCACAAACACCCATCTTCTGATTGTTTTTTGTCAGATGGAAAGAATTTACGAGTTGACGAACAGCAAACAGTTACCATGAATACAGTTTAATTAATTGATTAATTAATTAATATCAGCATTACTGGCATCCTCCTGATTGCAAAAATGACATTTACAGTTTAAATACATTCTGATCAGCATTGACAGCAGACACTCTGTTACATGTTCATGTGAGAAGACTTGACATCAACCAGCTCAGCTCCACATTTTGGTGCCGATCAGACAAATGAGTTTCAAAGGATTCTGTGGAGGTCCAGGGAGGGAGGAGGTCTGGGTGGTGGGCGGGTCAAAAACACAGGACTTTCATCAGGACACTGATGTTAGTGTCCCGTTAGAACCAAGAAGTTTGTTGGGATTTTGTTTTGTTTCATTTTAATCCAAACCATGATGTTTTTACTAAACCTAACCAAGTGGTTTTATTGTCTCAACCTAAATATATAATTTTGTAGCATGTTTTGTTTCCGTTTCAAACTGAGATTGTTTGATTTGAAAATTCCCTCTAATCGAGAGTGAAGTTTAGTTATATCGGAATGTTATTTAGTAGGTGTCACGTTGCATAAAGACTTATACGTCAATGCTGCTCTGACAGGAAATACATCACATCGTCAGTAAAGATGCAATATCTGTCTGACTTTCTGCAGCATTTCCCTCACTACATAGTGTGGACTAGAGGAACGTGTTTGATCAGCTCCATCCTTTCTTTCTAACAAAGAGCCTTTCCTCCAGAATTCACCCAAACTGTTTATTCACTAGATGTGTGATGGTCTCTTCCCTCCCAGAATGCCGTTCTCTGGACTGTGAGCACTGTTTCAGCCGGGACTTCTGCACCAAGTGTAAACCCGGCTTCCAGCTGTACAAAGGGAAGTGTCTGAGCAGCTGCCCAGCAGGAACCTTCGCCCACCACACAGACTGTCTCGGTGAGTCAAGACGTTAAACTAACAGAAGTGACCTGTGACCTGATCAGAGAGCAGTGGAGGGATACGTCAGCTGACATACCAGCCCAGTGCTGTAGCAGGTCAGGAAATAGTCACTAAATACAAGCTATTGGTTTCATGTTCAGTGGGGGTGGATGGGTCCAACAACACAAGGCTTTCAATCATCAGATACTGCAAGTCCCAACCAAAGTGTTGTTGTGAAGGTTTTTCTAAACCTAGGTTCTGTTGTTTAAACCTAACGTTGGTTTTGTTGCCTTAACCAAAGACTGTATATAAGAAGTCAACGTAGTCATCGTGACGTCAACCATTGCTTTGTGGACTACGGTTACAGTTCAACATTTTGGCCATCACAATCTTGGATTTTTTGCACAATTAAGGGAAGTGGCGATAATTGGATTGTGGAGGAGCGACCAGCTGTTCCAGCAGTCTGTGAAACATTTGCAAGTGTATTTATTGGTTTTGTACTAAGCAACAAAAATGGTCTACTTGTTTCCTGTTGCTCAGTATAACTCATTTTTCTATCAAAACCAACATTAAGTTTAGACAACAAAACCAACGTTAGGTTTAGACAACAAAACCAAGGTTGGGTTTAGACAACAAACCCAACGTTAGGTTAAGACAACAAAACCAATGTTAGGTTTAAACAACAAACCCAACGTTAGGTTTAAACAAAACCAATGTTAGGTTTAGACAACAAAACCAACGTTAGGTTTAGACAACAAACCCAACGTTAGGTTTAAACAACAAAACCAACATTAGGTTTAAACAACAAAACCAATGTTAGGTTTAGACAACAAACCCAACGTTAGGTTTAGACAACACAACCAACGTTAGGTTTAGACAACAAAACGAACGTTAGGTTTAGACAACAAAACCAACGTTAGGTTTAGACAACATAACCAACGTTAGGTTTAGACAACAAAACCAACGTTAGGTTTAGACAACAAAACCAACGTTAGGTTTAGACAACATAACCAACGTTAGGTTAGACAACAAAACCAACGTTAGGTTTAGACAACAAAACCAATGTTAGGTTTAAACAACAAACCCAACGTTAGGTTTAAACAAAACCAATGTTAGGTTTAGACAACAAAACCAACGTTAGGTTTAGACAACAAACCCAACGTTAGGTTTAAACAACAAAACCAACATTAGGTTTAAACAACAAAACCAATGTTAGGTTTAGACAACAAACCCAACGTTAGGTTTAGACAACACAACCAACGTTAGGTTTAGACAACAAAACGAACGTTAGGTTTAGACAACAAAACCAACGTTAGGTTTAGACAACATAACCAACGTTAGGTTTAGACAACAAAACCAACGTTAGGTTTAGACAACAAAACCAACGTTAGGTTTAGACAACATAACCAACGTTAGGTTTAGACAAACCCAACGTTGGGTTTAGACAACAAACCCAACGTTGGGTTTAGACAACAAACCCAACGTTGGGTTTAGACAACAAACCCAACGTTGGGTTTAGACAACAAACCCAACGTTAGGTTAGACAACAAAACCAACGTTAGGTTTAGACAACAAAACCAACGTTAGGTTAGACAACAAAACCAATGTTAGGTTTAGACAACAAACCCAACGTTAGGTTTAAACAACAAAACCAATGTTAGGTTTAGACAACAAAACCAACGTTAGGTTAGACAACAAAACCAACGTTAGGTTTAGACAACAAAACCAATGTTAGGTTTAAACAACAAAACCAATGTTAGGTTTAAACAACAAAACCAATGTTAGGTTTAGACAACAAAACCAACGTTAGGTTAGACAACAAAACCAATGTTAGGTTTAGACAACAAAACCAATGTTAGGTTTAGACAACAAAACCAATGTTAGGTTTAAACAACAAAACCAACGTTAGGTTTAGACAACAAAACCAATGTTAGGTTTAAACAACAAAACCAATGTTAGGTTAAGACAACAAACCCAACGTTAGGTTTAGACAACAAAACCAATGTTCCGGTTCTGAAAAGTGAAGCTGGAGGGCCTTGAACTTGCATGTCGATGAGAAAATGAGCCTACTTCTCACTTGAATTATTATCTCAGTAAACATTGTAAACATGAGTTTATGGTCTGAATCTGTAGTTTCAAGTCTTCTTCAATACAGCATGATGTTCATTTGGTAAATTATTTTGTTAGCAGCTTCACACCAGAATCCAGATGGATCCAGATCAAGTAAGGTTGCTGCTCGGGGTGCTGCTCTGCTGCTTGTGTATATTAGATCCACCCGTCGCTCCTCCACAGTCCAAAAATGGTTCCTTCCTTCAGTGGTTGCAAAAATCCAAGATGGTGACGGCCAAAATGCAGAAACCGTAGTCCACTAACCATTGCAATGTGTAATGTCCCCATATCCACTTCTTATGTAGTCTATGGTCCAATCCAGCTCAGAGCCTTCTTTTCCCAGATTCAGAAGATCCAAGAGATGGATTCTTCACAACCCAACATGCCATGTACGAGCGGATCAGCAGTAGGAGATGCAGAAGAATAAGCTCTCAGCCAGAAAAAATATATCACAAAGCTTATCCTTCAGAATATAAAATAAAAATAATAAATTATGATCTCTGGCGGGCTGCACGGTGGTGTAGTGGTTAGCACTCTCGCCTCACAGCAAGAGGGTCCCGGGTTCGATCCCCGGGTTGGCCCGGGTTCCTTCTGTGTGGAGTTTGCATGTTCTCCCCGTGTAAGCGTGGGTTCTCTCCGGGTTCTCCGGCATCCTCCCACAGTCCAAAGACATGCAGGATGGGGATAGGTTAATTGGTGACTCTAAATTGCCCGTAGGTGTGAATGTGAGTGTGAATGGTTGTCTGTCACTACATGTCGGCCCTGTGATAGACTGGTTACCTGTCCAGGGTGTACCCTGCCTTCGCCCAATGACAGCTGGGATCGGCTCCAGCCCCCCCGCGACCCTGAATACAGGATAAGCGGTAGAAAATGGATGGATGGATGATCTCTGGCTCCATTTTAATCGGATAAACTTAGTCACCTCTGGTTGCTAGGTGAGGGGATCTACAAAGGGTAGGGGCGGGAACAGCTGGTGACGCAAACAGGAAATCCTCTGTCGACCAGAGCGTCTCATGGAGAGACCGCTGGGTTCCACCTTTGTGGTTTTCAAAGGGCAACGTAGGCAGAGAATACACAACCATTGTCTGTTATGAAGTGAACTACTCTGAAAACAAAGCCAGCTATAACATGCAGGTCTGCTCTGTTATGGATGCATTTCTGGAGCTAATCTGTGAGGTTTAATGAACAGCAGACGTGCCCCCCTTTCTGCTGACACTTTTCTGCAGTATTTCATGTGAGGATCAGTTTGTGGTTTTTGTCATAAATTAAACATGTTCTAGTGAAGAAATCTTGAACTAATCCTGAAACACTTTCACATGGATCAAATCATTGTGACATTAGCAAACTTCAGAGACTTCTTATCACATTGAATACTGCAGACAGCTTCATGACTCATACAAGTTCTGCCTTCGGGACTTTTTGTCTTGGAATATTTAAAATGTTTTTCGGAGAACAGACGTTCTGTGGACACACATTTCTTTCTTGTTATCTGTTTCTCAGCAACAAGTTTTTTTCTAATATGCAGCCAAACTTTGAATGCAACGAGATTGACATTTAAAGTCTTGAGATCTGTAATGTGTCTTCCTGTAGTTGTGTATCACCGTCTCTTCTCGGTAAGTGAGATAAGTAGTCGAATGATTCACCAATGCCTCGGCTCCACCTGCACCATCTGCAGCTACTGTTGTTCCTTGGCATCGTGACCACATCTGGTTCTCTTGGCCGCATTAAGGTTTCATGTCTGACTGTTGGTAAACACCTCAGGGAACTCACTGGAAATCATTTTATAGCCCAAATCTGACAACAATAATGATGATTACCCAGGAACGTTGGCCCGTCTCAGCTAAGGCTGCTCCTTTTTTCCATTGTGGAGAAGTTGATTTTGTGGATGATGTCACTCATCAGCTACCAGCCACTACGATTGTTAATGCTTCAGCTGGCTTCCATCCATCTGGAATGTGGCTACCAGCAGTCTGAAGAAGATTATAGATTTTTCTAAAATTAACTCAGTCACGTTCTTTTCTTTACTTCTTTTCCCAGACGTCCTCACTGTCAAGGCGTCAAATAATCAGCCTCGTCATTGTTTCTTGCTGTCCGACACCAACGTTCATTTATCATGTGACCATTTGTATGTGACGCAGCCACCCGTGCATTATGGGTAGATGTAGTACAAAGTCCTCATTAGGGTATATTTAAGCTGTGTCCAATTTCAGTGTCCATCATTCAGAGGCCTTCGAAGACCCTGAAGGCCGAAACGAACCGTCTGTGGAATGAGATTGCCTGGTCTACGGAGAATTTCCTGTTTGGGTCACCGTTGCTGCTCCATCACTTAGCAACTAGCTGCGATTGACAAGAAAGAGTATTAAAATGTAATTATAGTATCTGATTTGAGATTCATATCAGATTATTTTTATTTTACATTCCTTTGGAGGATATGCTTCATGATTTCAGGCTGAGAGTTTATTCTGCTGCTGATCCGCTCGTTGGCTAAAAAAGTCACAATGAATGTTGGGATAAGTTGGGCTGTGAAGGATCCATCAGTTGGATCCTCTGAATCAGGAAAAGTAGGACACATTTGATAAAGTGACATTAGAGGGGAATGTAGAGAGTCCTAGTTTGATGCTTTGGAGCTCTGAACAAACTGAATTATTTGACAACTTGGAGGGAGAAGGTGTGTCTTTTTCAGTTAAAAGGACAGATTGTACTTCACTCACAGATGGCTCAGAGGAACTTGTTCAACGTCTCACATAATAGTTTGAACTACTGAACATGAGGGCTTCACCGCACAGTGCCTGCTTCTTTCATCTGAAAACATTTTGAGCTTCTTGGATTCATCACATGTGAAACTGGTTGACTGTAAAATGCTATGACCTTAGAAATCTTCACCGTCCCGTCTCCTAGACAACTGTATTCTGGCACCGCTGGGAGAGTGGAGCGACTGGAGCGCCTGTCTCCGTGACGGCATCGCCTGCGGCTTCAGGTGGGGCAAGCAGACCAGGACCCGGGGGGGAGGGCAGTCCGGTAGAACGCCTGAAGAGAAAACAGCGTCCCTTTGTCCTTCCCACAGCGAGACGCAGCGGTGCAGGATGAAGAAACGCTGTCCTACAGGTGAGGCACACAGCGAGGTTACAGGTGCAGACGGTAGCTGCAGTAAGCAACATAATACAACATAAACATCTTAAATCGGCCACAAACAAAGAAGACCAGCTGCTTCTTATTAACTATGTTGGACTGCGGATTTACGGCGTGGTTTATGTGCTGTGTTGAGACGGTTTATAATGCCAAGTGAGAGAGACTGAACCTTATAAAAAGATTCCAAGCTGTGCTTCTTAACACTTGTAGGCTGATATTTACAGCTTTCCTCCAGGAGCAGGTATGGTGGCGTTTCTCCATAACTTGAGTAAACGAACCCCCAAAACCACTTCCATCAGCTGAAACTAATTTATGTTTAGGATCCCTGTGTAGGAAAGCACATTCCTCAGCACATAATGAGTCAATATCACTGTTTCACCAAATGCTGTAATGTGTTGATGGTTTGATTTCAAAAAGCCTGTCCTGTGATTGCAATGATACACCATGTGGGACTGGGTGTTACTTAGCCTCCATCCAGCCCATGCTTAAACTTTTTTCACAGGCATTTTCTCTTAATTTTTCAGAATCGAGGCACCAAAACACAGGGGCTTGGTCATTCTTTAAGTAACATTACAAACGCTATCATTCATCGACACCATGATGTTTTTTTTTAAACCTAATCGAGTAGTATTCCTGCGTTTTAACCATGTGTTTAAGAATCCAGTTTAGTTGTAGACGTACAGGGTTGGAACCTCACTCAAATGTTCTTTCAGTGTTATCAGAGTTCATCTGTTATCGTCAGTAAACACTCAGGAACTTTCACCTGTTTCAGTTTGAATATTTGAATCATCACAACTCAGTTTGGGAGTTTTTGTTCATTTCAAATTCAATATAACAAGCATGGTTTGTGATTACGCCATGCAGTGTTTACATGTTTATCTCCTCTTTTATTAAATTGAAAAGGGAAGGAATCCTAAACGGAGAGATGACAGTGACTGAAAGTTATGGAAAAAGCAATAATAATCTTGTAGAGCAGCGTTACTAATAAGCCTGTTGTGAGTCAAAATCAAACCAGCATCTCATTGCTATTGGTGTTTAATTAAGTCGTTGGACTGAGTTTAAACAGGCTCTCAGGTCTCCAGGCCCTCACAGAGGCGTTCTGTCCTGAGCACTTCCAGATGGAAACATGAAATATGAAGATGAGGAAGATGATAACTCCTGGATGTCCACGTCGCCGGGCTCCCCGTGGCTAAAAAAGGACTTGTGTTCCTTTATGTTGGCCGCGCGGCTGCCTGATAACATCTTAAAACACCTTCGCTTCATCACAGGTTCAAGCTGCTTCCATCCAAGGATATCCAGCCTCTAAAATTCGGTGTAACTCACAAATAATAGTCAGGGGTGTAAAGCTCGGCATGTGTTCTGGGTTTGTGTGGAACCTGAAAATAGACTCCAACTGCAAATACATGTTTTGAAAGCTATGTGTTGTTGAAATTCTCTAGGATTGTGTTTAAGAGCAGGAACTCTGAATATTTAGTCCACTATTACATCAGCCCTGAACATCCTGGACACGATTGTCCATTTCTTGACAGTGCCAATGTAAAGTTAATTAGGATCCTTTTTCATGGTGGAAACATAAACACATCCACATGATTATGTAATTGTTAAAACTACGTTTTAAAACATTTTGTGGAAGACTACTTGTGGGGTGAACATTGGTCTTGTTGCCTAAACCTAACATTAGTTTTGTTGACTAAACCCAGTGTTGGTCATCTTACTTAAAAAAAGGTAATTAGTTAAAGTTACAAATTACTTCTCCTTAAAAGTAATTGATTTAGTAACTCAGTTAGCACATTGTAAAAGGCAAGGCAAGGCAACTTTATTTGTATAGCACATTTCATACACAAGGCAGACTCAAAGTGCTTCACATCATACAACAAAGTGGAGAAAAAAATAGAAGAATTAAAAGAAAATAAAGGCAAAATTAAAAATGCATTACAGAAAGAAAGACAAAAAGAGAATAAAAACATATTTTCAATAATTAAAAACAGTGCAGACATTAAAAGATTTAGCAGAAAGCTATGGTGAACATAAAGGTTTTCAGTCTAGTTTTAAAAGTGGTCAGAGTTGGGGCAAGTCTTACATCTTCAGGAAGTTTATTCCAGCCATTTGTTGCATAGTGACTAAATGATGCTCTCCCGTGATTGTTGTTTACTCTGGGAATCACTAACAGATTGGTCTCAGAAGATCTTAGTGGTCTAGAAGGCTTATGTAGTGGGAGCATATCAGTGATATACTTCGGTCCTAGACCATGTAGTGATTTATATGTGAGCATGAGGATTTTGAAATCAATCCTCTGACATACAGGGAGCCAATGTAAGGATTTAAGAGTTGGTGTAATGTGCTCACATTTTTTGGTCTTTGTAAGAACTCTAGCAGCAGCGTTCTGAACAAGCTGTAGCTGCCTGACAGTTTTTTCGGAAGACCTGCAAGGAGACCATTACCGTAGTCTAGCCTACTAGTAATAAAGGCATGTACAAGTTTTTCTAAGTCTTGAGCTGACATGAGCCCTCTAAGTCTTGCTACATTTTTTAGGTGATAGTAGGCTGATTTTGTTACTGATTTAACGTGACTGTCGAAATGTAAATCAGAATCCATAATAACCCCAAGATTTCTGGCTTTGGTTGAGGTTTTCAGGGACAGAGAGTGAAGGTGTTGAATTACTTTAAACCTTTCTTTTTTAGCACCAAAAACAATTATCTCAGTTTTGTCCTCATTTAGTTGTAGGAAGTTTTGGCACATCCAGTCTTTGACTTGCTCAATGCACTGGCACAGAAGATCTATGGGGCGATAGTCGTTTGGTGATAGTGCTACATAGATTTGTGGTGTCATCGGCATAGCAATGGTGGTCAATGTTATTATTTTGCATGATTTGTCCTAGTGGGAGCATGTAGATGTTGAATAAAGTCGGCCCCAAGATTGAACCTTGGGGGACTCCACACGTTACATTGGTAGGTTCTGATACAAAGTCGCCAATGGAAACAAAATAGTTCCTATCCTGTAGATATGACTTGAACCAGCTTAAGACTGTGCCTGAGAGCCCCACCCAGTTTTCCAACCTGTCCAAAAGTATTGAGTGGTCGACAGTGTCAAATGCAGCACTGAGGTCTAGTAGCATTAATATTGAAGTTTTGCCAGAGTCTGTGTTAAGACGGATGTCATTTACAACTTTAATAAGGGCCGTCTCAGTGCTATGAAAAGGTTGAAATCCTGACTGGAAGTTGTTGTGGCAGCCAGTTGAAGCCAGGAAGTGATTTAGTTGTTGGAGGACAACTTTCTCAATTATTTTACTTATGAAGGGTAGATTTGAAATTGGTCTGTAGTTGTTGATAATAGAGGCATCTAGGCTCCGCTTTTTTAGAAGAGGTTTAATGACTGCAGTTTTGAAGGCCTTTGGGAAATTGCCTGATTGAATGGAGTTATTAACTATTTGCAATACGTCTATTGATAGGCAGTCAAAAACATTCTTAAAAAAGTTGGTAGGTAAAGCATCAAGGCAGCAGGTGGATGATTTTAGATTTGTCACCGTTTCCACTAGAGTTTTAGAGTCTATGGCATTAAAGCTTGCCATCATTGCTGTGTTACTTTTGCCTGAACAGGGTGGTGATCCAACTTTTTTGTTTGAGATATTGATGGCGCGTCTGATGCCTTCAATTTTATTAGTATAAAAGAATGCAAACTCATTGCATTTCTGCATGGAATTAAAAGTAATTAATTACTCAGCAAAGTAATGCTATTACGTTCTATAACATCTTTAACGTCAAAGATGTTTATATATGATCTGATTGAAGAATAAAAACACTATATACAGTATTTTAGAACATTTGGTATTTATTTGAACTCAATATTTTGCAGCCTGCCATATGATATGCATAAAAATATAAAAAAAAATAAATATTGAAAATAAAATTCAAGTGCAAATTTAAGACACAAATGTAAACTTGGGTAAAAAGAAACAAAGGGATATCTGGCCATTAGCTCAAATCTCTGTAACTGTATATTAGGCTTACTGCACAATAAACAGAACACTATCCTACTCATGTATATTCCGTAAAGTAACAATATTAAATATTGAAAATATAAAATATAAAGCTTATGCTAGCTGCATTTGGGCTTGGGTTTGGGTTAGCAGCAGCAACAAGTATTGTGTTAGCATGTGTTGATATGAGGTGCTTCATCAGAGCTGCGTGAGGCAGACGTGGATGAAGTCTTTTTCCTAGGCGTAGCCTGCATGTTACAGAATCATTCTTTCCTTTAAGTTCAATGAGTGAGAAGTCGTGTCGGTACATCCAGTTCCAGAACGCTACCTTTGCATTTCCCCCATTGTCACTGTCTTGTTGTGTTTGGTCGTCAGAGGGTGCAGCAAGGCAGCGTGGGCAGGACATGATCAACCCACCCAGCCAATCATCATCGGATTTGCAATGTGTCATCTGTCTTAACCTAACATTGGTTTTGTTGTCTAAATCCAACATTGGTTTTATTGTCTAAACCTAACGTTGGTTTTGTTGACTAAACCTAACGTTGGTTTTGTTGTCTAAACCTAACGTTTGTTTTGTTGTCTAAACCTAACGTTGGTTTTGTTGACTAAACCTAACGTTGGTTTTGTTGTCTAAACCTAACGTTTGTTTTGTTGTCTAAACCTAACGTTGGTTTTGTTGTCTAAACCTAACGTTTGTTTTGTTGTCTAAACCTAACGTTGGTTTTGTTGTCTAAACCTAACGTTGGTTTTGTTGTCTAAACCTAACGTTTGTTTTGTTGTCTAAACCTAACGTTGGTTTTGTTGTCTAAACCTAACGTTTGTTTTGTTGTCTAAACCTAACGTTGGTTTTGTTGTCTAAACCTAACGTTGGTTTTGTTGTCTAAATCCAACATTGGTTTTATTGTCTAAACCTAACGTTGGTTTTGTTGACTAAACCTAACGTTGGTTTTGTTGTCTAAACCTAACGTTTGTTTTGTTGTCTAAACCTAACGTTGGTTTTGTTGTCTAAACCTAACGTTTGTTTTGTTGTCTAAACCTAACGTTGGTTTTGTTGTCTAAACCTAACGTTGGTTTTGTTGTCTAAATCCAACGTTGGTTTTGTTGTCTAAATCCAACGTTGGTTTTGTTGTCTAAACCTAACGTTGGTTTTGTTGTCTAAATCCAACATTGGTTTTGTTGTCTAAACCTAATGTTGTTTTTTGTCTTAACCTAACGTTGGTTTTGTTGTCTAAACCTAACGTTGGTTTTGTTGTCTAAATCCAACATTGGTTTTGTTGTCTAAACCTAATGTTGTTTTTTGTCTTAACCTAACGTTGGTTTTATTGTCTAAACCTAATGTTGGTTTTATTGTCTAAACCTAACATTGGTTTTGTTGTCTAAAACTAACGTTGGTTTTGTTGTCTAAACCTAACATTGGTTTTGTTGTCTAAACCTAACATTGGTTTTGTTGTCTAAACCTAACGTTGGTTTTGTTGTCTAAAGCTAAGTTTAATGAGTTTTGAAGCGTAATGTCTTCCTGACTGAAAAAACATGGCTCGGGCACAAACAGTACATTAGTTGGTATTAGTTACCATTTGAATGTCATGCTGATGACGCCACACAAATGGAAAAATGTATGTCCATGTACATGGATCAGCAGATTAAAATATGGTTACTATTTCACAAACTGAGACTGTGTTGGATATTGCAATCATTGACAACCAAACTTGCCAGCGCTTCTTCTCAAATATCAAGTAATTTAGTGAACTTTTTGTAATTTCCATCCTCTAAAATAGCACAAGAAGCTGTGAAACACTGAAACAGTGGAGGAATGTACCGAGCTGTGTTTTGATGAGAAAGCCAGTAAAGCTCTGCAAACGTTGCCTTGTTTTTATGTGCGTGTGTGAGTGTGTGTTTTCCACTCCATCCACAATGGAAGGCATGTCATTTGAAGTAATTATCATTATCTCTGTCAGATCGTATGTCCGGTGGCATTAGCGGAGGAAGAAATCCGATCCAGCAGAGTCTGGCGCAGGGAATCGGGCCTGTGGACCTAATAGCACACATCTGGGATAAAAGAGGGTTGTGGCATCTCCCTGACATTCCTCTGTTGTTCCAGATTAGACGGCTGTAGTCTTTTAATTCCTGCTCTCTTGTTGTCTTATTGTTTTCAGATGATGAGGAAGGACATCTCCCATCCACTCTGTTTTTCTCTCCGTCTCTGTCCGAAGGCAGCAAACTGTCATAAACCAATGAAGGCCTTTGTTGCTTGTTCTCCTGTGAATTTATCTCACAGTGACTACTTTGACATGTACACCATTATTCTGTTTGGAGGTTATTATTCTGAATGGATCATTTTCAGATAAAGGTTGTGTGACATGTTATTATTCAGGTTTTAGCAACATCATTTGGACACGTACATCACATTCACTTTATGAGTCTCAGTTGGTTACATCACTTTGTGACACACGTCCTTTCCTTTTTACGTCCAGCTCTGAGGTAGAGATGCATGGTAGGGGTGTGACGAGTTCTCGTGCCACGAGATCTCGCGAGATTAAAGTCGATGATATTTCTCGTCGTGTTAAAAAATCTGTCTCACGAGATTTGTGAGCTATAGCTGAGGTTTTACAGAAGCTGTTACTGACTGGAAGCTTAAAAAACCCAATCACGGCATCACTTATTGTTACCGACAATGCACGTAATATGGATCTGGCCGTGCGCGACGCGGGATTGAAGTCGCACATATGTTTTGCACACACTATAAATTTTGCAACCCAAGCTGGCCTCGGTGTTCCCCGCGTCGCTCGTTTGCTTGGGCGGATGAGACGTGTGACTGCTTTTTTTCATCGTAGTTCAGCGGCTACCGCAGTGAAAATGTCCAAGAAGAAACGGCTACAATTGCCATCACACAAGTTAATGACGGGCACGTTGGATATGCTAGCTCGTTACCTTGAGCAGCAAGCTGCCATAGCAGCATCACCAGCCCAGAGTTAAGAAAAACTCCTGAAGCATTGATACACTTGACAGCTGCAATGTCGGAGATGCTGAAGATGCTGTAGTTGCAGCATGTTGTTCATGACATACTTGGTTTGCGCTATTTGCATTCTGTATTGACAAAGTAGATCTTTGATTTGGTTTTGCACATATTTACACTTGGGAAAAAGAAATATTTAATTTTATTTAATTTTTTTTAACTTTTATAAATTTTACTTTTAGTTTAAATTTGTGAAAGAAAAAGTTTATTAAAAGATCATGCTTACAAGATGCATGTAAAGAGTTATAATCAAATATTGAAAAATGCATGTGCAACTCCAGTCATATATTTTGTCATTGTAGTTTTCTTAAAATCTCGTCTCGTTCTCGTGGACCCAATATCGTGTCTCGTCTCGTCTCGTGAGATATGTGATGCATTAGGGGTGTGAGTGTATCGTCACACCCCTAATGCATGGCCAACAGAAATGGAGGAGAGACACACCAACTTTTAACATTATGAAGGAGTTGGAGATCAAAAGGTTCTTGGTAGTGAACAAATATCACAACTCTAACCTCTTCAAGGAGAAGGTTGAAGGAATGCTGAGTTCACACGGTCCAACAAGTTTTCAACAAGCAAAGTATCTAAATGTAACAAGCAGCTCCTGTTGTTCCACTTTTCATGTTTTGAAAAGTGATAAACGACACTGGTAAGAATAGGAAAAAATTATAATGATATGAGACAAATGATATTAAATTAATGGGAATATGAATGGCTGCATGTAAACGAGAATATTAGTGGAATATTCATTTTCATCACCCTAACGTTGGTTTTGTTGTCTAAAACTAACATTGATTTTGTCGTTTAAACCTAACGTTGGTTTGGTTGTCTAAAACTAACGTTGTTTTTTGTTGTCTAAAACTAACGTTTTTTGTTGTCTAAAACTAACGTTGGTTTTGTTTAAACCTAACGTTGGTTTGGTTGTCTAAATCTAACGTTGGTTATGTTTAAACCTAACGTTGGTTTTGTTTAAACCTAACATTGGTTTTGTTTACAACTAACGTTGGTTTTGTTTAAACCTAACATTGGTTTTGTTGGGACCTCACTAGAAGGAGTACACAATGCGGCCTACAAAAGCCTACACATGCGTTCAGAACAAAGGGACAAAGGGGATTAAAAACTACACCGCCATTTTACTTTCACCTCACACAACTGGTGCCCTATTGGCTGACAACCGCAGGTACCCCCAGGGGATCCCCGGCAGCAGCCGTGAGCTTTATAAACCGAAGCCGCCTTAAGAACGTCCCTCTTCTCTTCCTGCTTCCAACGCGCTTCCATCGCAACACCACGTTGCAACGGGAGGCGACCCCTCCCACAGCACACGCTGCAACAAGAGGAACCAAGCCGGTTCCTGCCTTCCAGCTACCAGACGCTGTCTGAAGTAAGCTGACTAAATCGCCAAGCCGCGATTATACTGCCGCCCGCGGAAGAAAGAAACACAAACTGTTTTCTTTATTCGAGTTTGATCAACGAGAGGAAACACGCTCCGCTCTCGTCTGGACTAAGCCGACTCATCACGTCCCCCGCTGATGCCGGGGCCCACGAACTACCGCCGCGAAGGAACGCCGTCATCGCCAGTACGGACTCGCAACCTACGCAACGACACCAGTAAGAGGCTATCAGTCTGGGCAGAGACATAAGTGATAGTGTAGGACATGCTTGTAATTCTTGTTAATGTGTTTTAAGTTTTGATCACGGACCGCCGAGTCCGTTGCTTTCTGTGTTGTATTTGAATGCTGATTGTGTACCCACGCCGCTGGGTTGATTTCTGTAACAGTTTTTTTGACTAAACCTCAGCCATATTCCGAGCCCAGTAAGCGTCTACTATCAGTTAAGAGACCAGTCCCACTGAATGGACGCCAGTTCATTCACGAGCCCCGTGTGATAGTAACACGCCTCCTGAGCCTTAGAATATCGCGTGTACATTCCCCCTCTCTCTGTTTGTGTCCCGCTAACACACACGCACACATACGCCGCCCCACACGTGTCCTACGCCAGCTGTTTCCGGCGGACGCTAAGGACATAGCTGTACCCGGTCATCTCTCGCTCGCTCTCTCTCTCTCGCGATCCTATCAGACGTCAGTGGCTCCGCCCCTGAACGCTGTGAGGAATAGCTCCATCTGGTGGCTGCACCCGGCCATCTCTCCCCCTCTCACTACTCCATCTGACGTCAGCGGCTCCGCCCCTGAACGCTGTGAGGGATAGCTCCATCTGGTGGTCGTGCCCGGCCATATCTCTCTCTCTCGCTCTCTCTCTCTGCACATGCGCACACACACACACACACACACACACACACTGTTTAGCTTAGCTTTGTGTGTTAGGTAGTTAGGTAATAAGGCTTTGTTAATTGCAGTGTTATTGATTGTGATCATTATTACTGATTTTAATAAAACGTATCATATTATAACTAGCGGTCTCTTGTGCTTGTTGTGTATGTGTCACTGGATAACAGCAGGTTGTGAAGGCTAGTGCTTGAATTTCACGCCTTTTTAATTGTTAGATTGTTTTTATGCTTCTATGCCAATGATCACGATCCTTGGCATGTGAGTGTAAAACCTTTATATTGAGACTGAATACAGTTTTAAGTTATCTTTTCCCTGATCCCAGGGTGGTGCCCCGTTTATTCATGATTATATCATGATAATATATTAAATATAATTATTAATACGATAATCATATTGACATTAATAATTAGCTGTTGATAACCAAATCTGCTCCTGCTACAACCCCAGCACAACTAACGTTGGTTTTGTTGTCTAAACCTAATGTTGGTTTTATTGTCTAAACCTAATGTTGGTTTTATTTTCGAAACCTAACAAACGTAACCGAACCTGTGGTGCAGGCAGAAACAATACTTCGAATTGAAATAGTTTGAGTCTTGAGCAAACCAAAAACATTGAATTATTGTCCTAGTACACAAATCAGTAGAGTTTTACAACAATATGTCTGAATCAGTTGCTTGTAGGCTTTAGGACCTATTTGGTATGTCCATCTGATAATTCCATATCTCAGTCAATTTGGATTAATTAATATATGGGACTGGGTTAGATTGCAAAGAACCATTTATATCTACCAACCAGTGGGTCTAATCCCGACTGACGGTTGGGGAGTTTTCACTGTTTCCGTTTGTAACAGATGGATCTGATAGAACTTACAGTGTCTTTCAACACAACACAGGCAGCCAGCTAAAGTACATTTATCACATGCATTAAGTTAACACACAGAAACCCGTTGCAGAGCTAGCCTCGGGGAACAACAGGTATTCATTAGAGAACAAGGAGCTCTCTGCACACCAGCTCTTTTATCTCTCAAGTTTATGTCATTTGAAGGCCTGAGTGAAGGCCTCTCATGAGATTTTGTTGTGGGCAGAGGTGGAGTATTCATGTGTTTTCATGAATCTGGCTGTTAGTGTGACTGATTCGGACTCTTTTAGTGAACCAGCTTTATAATTCGAACCATCAAAACTTAGATTGTTGTTCCTTGTATACACTGTTTTCAAGTACTGAATGTATTAAAGATGCCTATTCATATTATTTTACAACTCGTCGTTTGTCCTCTGCGAGACCTGAGAAGTCCTCGTGAAGACTGGCTCGTTATGAAAAGAGGACCGGTGTACGTGTTCCCGTGCGTACAGAGACCTGCTGCTACTGCACCTGCTACTCTACACCAACCTTGAAACATTTTGTGTGCAAGATGATGGTGACCCCAACCATGTGCGTGTAGATCAGGTTGTTGGATGGTTTACGTCTGCTTCATTTGACTACCAGGAAAATTAAAGCAATCATTGGTAGTCCGATTCCCGGCTGCCGAAGTATCCTTGGGCAAGATACTGAACCCCAAATTGCCCTCAAAGGCTGTGAAGTGAACCCAGAGAACTGCTCCTTTCACAGTGACCTATTACTACTACCTGTACAGTCACTCTGCTCACACGATACCTTTGCTGACAATATGGACGAAAACAAGCAAACCTATAGATTCATCATTCATCACAAGTGTTTGAAACACGATAATGTTTTGTCGTTGGTGTTTGTGGTTGGTACATAACACAAGAGTTTGCTGTTTGTTTTCACTGGTTGACTGAAAAGTTGACAAAACAGAGTGTTTCCACTCAACACTTTATGTTGTGGTTCGTTTATTCAATGTGGTGGTTTTTACTGAATAGATGGAATTCAATATAATAGCCACAAGAACAGCATTAGCATTTCTGTGAGTGTACATGCATGATGAGTGTGTGTGTGTGTGTGTGTGTGTGTGTGTGTGTGTTATGTGACAGTTTCCCATTGCAGCCTGTGATTCAGTAAAGATGACTCAGGAATCTTGTGTTTGTTTGACCGGTCTCATTCTTTACACTACGTCTGTTACTCTACCCATAATGCAGCGGCTGGATGCATCACATGCTCGCACAATGGACACATTGGAGTGCAGGAACAACTGTATCTAAAACAAATAGATTACTTCAGATATATTCATGCTATGTATATGTATATTAGATATGTCCTTCACTTCATTTCAGAGGGAAAATTATGTCCTTTCGTTACATTTATCTCGTTCAGCTGAGAAGGATTTTATATTCGACATGAAGCATAAAAGTATGAGCTTGTTTAAGTGACTTGAACTTGTTTTATGCAGACAGGAAGTGTTAAAAATCCAAGCGTAAATTGCAAAGGATTTGTTAAAATTATTTGATGTTTTTCTTCATTATTTGCTCTTCATATAATTTTTTCAAACTTCCAGTAGCTGTTTTGACATGGAAGCAGGGCTAACGGAGAGCGTGATTTACATATCATTTGCATCCCAAGGAGAGCACCTGAACCCACCATGCTCACCGCAGCTTCTGAAGCATCTCAGTTTACATAGCAGTCATAGCATTGTTTTAATCCACTGATGATATAGAGTGGTCCATGTGTTACAATCCTAACCCTTACAAGCCATTGTTCCTCTTTCCCAATACATAGGCTACTTTGTAATTGACAGGTCAATTAGGTTGCCGCTCTGCCGTGTGTTCGTCAGATCCACCCGTCGCTCCTCCACAGTCCAAATATGATCACATCTGTTCCCTGGTTGCAAATACCAAGATGGCGACTGGGAGACAACACCGAAACCACACTGCTTGGATGACCAAGCGGAGGGAAGGGAGGCACGGTAGAACCAGAACCAGGACTGAACAGCAAAAACTGTCACACCCTGCTGCAATTAAATGAGCGGATTTAAAAATATTGGTGCTAGGAAAGGCTTTTGTAGACAGGGAGCACCAAAATCAACACAAAATGTTATATATTTATAGGATAGCTGCATTAAAATTAGCATGTAAACACAGAAAACTGCAAATGCAACATTCCTATAAGATACAGAAGTATCAGAACGACTACAAGCTGGACGTAAACACAGCAACACAAAGTCTCCCCCACGATGGGTTCAGGTAAAGGCCAGAGGGAGGGTAACGTAGTGGAGGAAATACCTGAAGTCTTGCTTCCAAAACAGAAGAACAAAAGTTTTCAATGCCAAAGTTTGCTTTTTAACTTCAGGTTTCTCTAACATATTTTTATGCCGATACCAAGATTGTAATGAAAAATATATTTTTTAATCAATAATCACTTAATATGCCAACAACACTAAAAGCCTGAGGTGTGGATAGTGGAGACTGTGAAGAGGCTTAACTGTCCAGCGTTAAAAGCAGACTTCCCCTTTGAGTCCAGACTGATGAAGAGCCAAGCAGCTCAGCTCAGACAACCCAAGAGATGGACGGAGACTAAAACGGGTTAAAGGATCTGAGATAGACGGGGCGTCTCACCCCTGAAGAGCCTTCAAAACAGACCGTGAGACGCTGGAATCACTTTATGCACAGGAGGCCAGTGAGGGATGATGAGCTCTCTGTTTGCTGGAGCCAGTTGGAGGCCTGGAGGACCAGCAGCAGACCTAGAGACTGGATCAAACCTGCAAGAGCTGCAGGCGTCAATGTGGCAGGAAAGGAGCCAGACCACCGTGCTTCAATGCTGTAATGTTACGACCGTGGAAATAAAACAGGAGTAGAAGCAACATTTCCATTCAAATCAAAGTAGTAGGATCAGAGCAGCAGCCATTTTTATGTGTAGGCTACTGTTGCCATAGAGAGAGAGAATACAAGTGTAAGGCACTTTAGCTTGGCTTCACTTCTCAGAACCAACGGACTTTGCTGCCTGGTAAGAATAGCAGGGAAATAAGTGGAGGACACTTCCTTTCTTATCTTGGTTTCACCCACAGCAACATAAAAGTAGCGGTAGCAAAGTAATGCAGACAGTCCACAGGACCGGTGACTCAGATGGGACGACTGAAGAATCTATCATACAGTATATGACCAGAAAACATGCACTGATTTAAATAGCCGAGGCAGAAAGAATACAGCTTCAATATTGTCAAATACATTCATTTGATATGCTACACACATGTCTCTTATTGAAGTCAGATCTATGGTGCCATGGAAGCGGCAGTGATATTAACAGTCTATTTAATCTTCTGTGATTTATATGCCAGCTGTCCTTTCTGCATTTAGCATTGAAACTGTGCTGCGCTTAGTCTGGTGTTGAGTCCATTGGTAACCATGGTGATCTACCTGGTAAGAAGTGAACCACCTTCGTAGGACTGAAAACCCAGAGTTAAACCTTAACATACCTCGCTTACAGAGTTGTGACTTACACGAACAAACCGAATCTATTGAACGGCTCTTTAACATGAACGATGGGAACCGAGTCGCAGTGGTGAGCCGTTGTCACGCTCACAGCATGCACACACAAGCTGCTCTCCTCCTCCTCCTCCTCCTCCTCCTCCACTGAGACGGAGAGCTTCGACACATTGTATACAAAGATCCAAAATAGCGATCTCACTGTCAAAGCAGAGGGATATAGCACCACCTTGTGGAATGTTTACAATGAATGCAGATCAGACATTAAAATCCACACATGTTAAATTAAATTATAATTAATATTTAAAATATATCAAACTCAGATATCCGATGTCTAAGTCTGAATAATTCAGATCCAAATCTTACCCTATCATTCCTCCCAGTGATTATTTCCCAGATAAAATGGGTTACCATTAGGCTAGCATCTTAAAATAAATTAACATCTTTTGAACAGCTCTTTGAAAAGAACGGCTCCTCAAGATCCGGCTCCCTTCAAAGAGCCATAAATCCCATCTCTACTCGCTAACCACAAACCCTGCTTCCTGCAGGACTCAAGTGAGAAATAGGGTCATAGACTTCTCTACAACCAGAGGAGTCGCCCCCTGATGGCCAACAGGTTGCTGTGTAGCTACTACAGGACTGACACCAGTTTTTCTTTTTCTTTTTTTTTAATTAAATCGTCATCATCACACTTCATCTTTGTTCAAATAATGCAATACCCATGGCCGAAAGGGAAAGCAGGAGAAGCCAAAGCTTATCTAGTCCCGCCCCCATTACCCACAGGATAAAATCTTCATCATAAACTTTTCTTATCTATTGCATTTTACATTTTGACATAATATTTTCTTTTACTTATGGCATTTTGACATAACATGTTACAGCAGTAGGTAGTATACAGAGCTGAAGTCTAGCTCTAGATAGTACATACAGATTACGTGTGTATTAGACAAGTCTCCAATCGAGTGACCTTAGTGTGTCGATTTACAGGCACAGTTGAGTTCTTCACAGCTCAGAACTTCTGATCGTTCGCAGTAATGTCCCAGTTTGTATTCGTACCTAATTTATCTCCACATTGTTGATACACATTATAACAACATCCTGCTACGTACAACTGACATTGGCCTTGGACCATACAAGTTTCTGGTTCAACTTATTGTTTGGGTACAGAAGGTTTTTTGTTATGCTCCCATGCCGTCTCAACACAGTGTCTGCTGATTCGTGCCTCTGACCTTTATCAACCCTCATGTATTAATCTGTACCTGTCAACGGTTGAATTTACATACTTTTTCTTGAAGCCACTTAGTGTTGCTGATTTTTTTACTTCTTCTTCTAACACATTCCATTGTCTAACACCTGTGACCGATAAGGAAAAGGATTTTAACGTAGTTCGTACCTTCCTTTGCCTGAAAATCATGTCCCCTCTAAGATTGTGTCTCTCCTCTCTGTCTAGGAAAAGTATTTGCAGGTTGTGAGGGAGGCTGTTAGCAGCCTTGTACATCATTTGTACTGTGCGATAGTTTATTAAGTCATATAGTTTGAGTATTCTTGATTCGATAAATAAGTGATTGGTGTGTGCCCTGTAGTTGGCGTAGTGTAAGATTCTCAAGGCTCTTTTATGGAATATTAACAAGGGCTGTGTGGAGCCTTTATATGTGTGTCCCCACACCTCTGCACAGTATTGCAGGTGTGGAGAGACTAGTGCGCAGTATAACAGATGAAGTGCTATGTATATAATTAAATCACAACAAAATAGTTTGATTCCGGTTCATCCAGCTGTAGTAAACCAGCCGATGTGTGTCTTGCTAGATCCAGTGAAGCCACTCAACAGTTTGGTGAAATTCACAGAGCATCTCTGGATAATGTTATGTAGTCAGACAGGACAGTGTTGGGTTTCCTGGTGGTTCTGGGACTGAAACGTTGTGTCTATATGGAAGTAAGCCCCGCCTCCTCCCCGGCGCTTCCAGCCCGTTTGAACCCTCAAGCAAGTAACCCAGGTCAGAAATTCTCTTCGGTCTGGTGTGAACATACCTTTACAGTTCATCCATCTGATTCAAATGTACAGAGAGATTGTAGAGTCACATCAGGACAGCCTGTCTTAACTCACGATCATCAGCACAGCGTCCAAAATTGGAGCCGTTTTTACAGCATCACTAATGAAGGACAGATTAGAGAAGGAAGGGACGGCCACGGAGGATGGGAGGGAAGGAAAAAGAGGAAGAGCTGACTGATCTAAAGGAGAGGGATGGGCTCTCGTTACTAATGCAGGGCAGATGACAGAGGGGCATTATGGGATCTCATCACTTTGATAAACAGCTAAATATCATCAATGTGGGGGAAACAATGTGACTGAACTCCAGCGTGGAATCAATCTGTCCTGCTGAACTACTGTGGCCTGTGAGCTGCTGGCTGAACGTCAAAATGTGTCAGTTTGAGAGCTTTGTGGGGCGAAACATGGAACTCCGGCGCTGCCGCCCTAAACACCACAGATGTGCCTTTGAGCAGGGCAGTAAGGGCACCACGACTGTACTGGCAGCTGCCAAAAGGCAACCAATCGTTCAGCCTGATGGAGGCACCACATCTGTATTTTCTTTATTTGTGTAATCATTTGCATCCACATGTTTCATATGGAAGGAGAGAGGAAGAAACCCAAGAGAGCGAGGCAGAAGTCTTTGTGTTTGTCCCGACATTACTGGTGCAAGTCAGCAGGAGACAAAGAGTACAAAATAGTGAGATATAAAATACATCCATGTTGACGTCTTTTAACCAGAAGCCACAACTGTCATCAATGAAAAATGTATTCATTTATATCTCTTCGTGAATATATGGAAATATGTGTATCTGGCATTTTATTACAGTAACTGCTAGTTTTGATTAATGCTTTATAAATAACCTTCATTATTGTCGTTATTATTATTATTATCAACCACAAAAATGTGTTTGTTAACGGATTCCCCTTTATTTAGCATGAGATTAACGGCCTACAATCTAGCGTTAAATATTAGATTACACAGGAAATTAGCATTTTCTGATAAACGTGGTGTTTGTCCAAACTATGAGCCAATCAGCTGTTAGATGAGGCGACAGCCAGGCGTATCCCATCATGCCCCGGGGCTTGCAGTTGGTTGAGCGGCTCCAAAAACTGCGCCCCTCTTGATCCCGTGAGATTAGCGTTGCCCACGTGTTCATGATGTCAGAGCAAGTCGGGATCAAGTCGGACACAAAAGTACCCAGCATGCATTGTGAGGTGATCACCAGCGATCGATTCTGTGCAGGCTCCCACCTGATATCGTGCCTCACTGGGGAATACGTCCCCATACAAAGACTCTGAAGATGATTTGACTTTAATAGCGCCACCTATGGATCTGTGATCCAAACTGGTTTTTCTGGAACGTATTACCGATGTGACATCATCAGATGTGACTCCTCAGTCACTTGTGCCAATAAATCTGGTTTCATAGATATTTCATATATTTTCTTGTTGCCCTCGGCAGATGAAGACCAAAGGTTAGAAGAGTTTGAGTTCAGGTTTTCTGCTCCTTTTCTTTCTCTGATGTCCAACCAACCTGTAAATCAGCCTCTGAGCTGTATTTTACACAACATGATGCCACTTTTAAACTGAAGCCAGAAACACTGGAGCTCGCTTCTCCGTCGCTGAACATCAAAACCACATTTTCCTCCGAGGCTGAAGGCTGCTGTAATAACACCAGACAATTATACGAGATATATGGATATGCTTTAGCCCGAAATGTCATGATGTATTGGGAAATATCAAAACATAAATTCAACTCGGTCAAACCCACTAAAATGGAAATCTTTTAAAAATCCTCACATCAGATCCGCGATGAGAGGTACGATTTTAAACGCTCACTTGGGGCCAACATTTCCTTCTGAAAGCAGCGATCCATCACCAAGGATTCTTCACTGACACTCGTCAGATGTGGACTCAGAAGCGGTTCACATCAGACTTCATAGTGATTACACTGGATCCCAATCCAAACACCTGAAAACAGGATTCAGCCGCCGCTAGCTTTTTCTAAAGTTTTTCTCACAGTTGAAATATAAAGTCAAAGGTCGTTGCTTGTTATTCTTCCTGTTGTCTGTCATGTGTAGCTCTCAGCTTCTAGTCTCTGGGACAATCTCATGGGGGTCTGGGCGTCCTTCCCCAGGAATCTTACAGAGAATATGTCATTTCCTGTATTTTGATGCATTTAACGTGGTTTGATACTTTTATCTGTTATAACATGAGAAAGAAATATAGGTACATTTTGCAAAGTGGTTGGCTCCTGTCAGATTACATATTCAACCTACAGAAATGGATTCCATGAATCTGTTTATGCTGGCATGCAATGGCAATTTCTGTAAAATGAATTATCAAATCAATGAGTGGACGACAGGCTGCACGGTGGTGTAGTGGGTAGCGCTGTCGCCTCACAGGGCGAGGGTCCCGGGTTTGATTCCCAGGTCGGCCCTGGGTTCCTTCTGTGTGGAGTTGAATTCTTTCCCTTTGATAATAACGAGTCATCACAACGTCAGCTGAGCTTCTATTTAGAGCTCATTAAATCCTGGACTACAATACATGATGAGGACCAGTCACGCTTTTATCTGGCAAAACAGGGACCCTCGTTACAAGGGACTCAGCTGTTACGGCCAAATGACCTGATTAACAGCTGAAACTGAATATAGCACCGAGTGGACAGACAGACACGGTAAAAGTGGGCGGGTCCTAAGCAATGATTTTAAAAATAGTAGAATAGGTCCGACACCCATGTTTTTTCAAGGACTGGAAGGTGAACTCTGATTCAATACCTACTTCACTTCAAGAGTAACTAAATCATCAGCTGAAAACCAGTGTTATATGTAAACCAGTATCTGTGTATTTAGAAGTGTTGTCCAATGATTCGGTTCTAATCTTCACATCGAACTATTTGAATTCTACATCTTGTGTTATTAATACACAAGAGACTGCCTTCTCTTTTGTAAATGAAGGTCCATTTAGAGTCAAATAGGCATTAAAGCAGGGGACGCTTTAGGGGCGGGGCTACCATGTGATTGACAGATGACTTTAACACGTAGCTGTAACGTGGGCCTTGAATTTACTTCACACTCTTCAATGGAGGTCTGATCATTTGGCTTTCGAAGAGTTTTCACAACAAAACACTGATTGTGCAAAGAAAAATAAGACAAAATATTTCTGTTAAAGGATAGTTTCAGGCTTTAAAACAATTAGATAGATATTCATTTCAGTTTTGCTTCAATTAAAATCAGCTGTCTTGGCATCATCTATATTAATGATAATGTTTATTGCCGCTGACGTCGGCAATTATTGTGTTACATCACTTTAAACAACACAACGTTGTCAGCTGTTCCTTTGTACCATCAGTACTTTGAGGAGTGACTACGTGACTCCTTGAATCAGGGTAACGGTCTGTTGTCTGTGATGGGAAACTGTTGCAGAAACATGGAGATCAATAAACGATATGTCTGCACTGTTTTAGAATAATTGTCTCATTGAACATGGAGGTGAAGCTGTTTATAAATGGCAGACCAACTGATGTGTAACGATCAACTAACAAGATAAACTGAAACTAAAACATTTTCACCATTTATCGTTTTAACTTCCATCCATCAGAAAGAAGAACTAATAAAGGACTTGGGAGGAAGAGAGAGAGGAAGAGACAACGGCTGCTCGACAACAACACTGGCAACTCGGCGAATGCAACGACAGATGGCGCCGGAGAGCACGAGGACGCCTAGGGACGAGAAGGACACACAGATCACCATGACAACTGAGGTCAGCAGGAGAGTCTATGATCATGTTACAAACACACCGATAGTCACCATAATATTAGGAAATCCAGCTTTTATCAGAAATAATCCGCTGACATTCAGTCACTGAACGTTTCCAAAAGTAAAAAAAAACAAAACATTTAACAAATATTTAACAAAGAAAACTTAAACAAAAGACCAGCAAATCCTCCAAATATCCCAGAAGTCCCTGCAGCTCTGAGATCATAGGTGTCAACCATAGACCTAGAACAGGAGTAGAAGAGACATTGAACCGTCATGTGACTCCAAAAGAAAATGATGATCAATATAAGCTGTTATGGTGACAACACACGTCAGTGAGGCTGGACGTCACAGTTCACCAGGAAGAGAGAGGACGCAGCTCTGGAGACGGATATATCCATGGATAGTTAGCTAGGTCGCTAGGTAGCGAGTTAGCTAGGTATCCTGTCCTTCTCTGGAGATATCTCGTTAGTGTTGCCAAATAAGCGACTTTGTCACTCTATTTAGTGAGTATTCAGACCTCTAGCGACTCTTAGCGTTTTGTGGTGTGACTGGAGACTTTTGGACACTGACATGAAAGCATGTCTCGTTCTTACTCTTCCACGCCGCTGCAGTCAGAGCAGGAGATGACGTCACCCTCCGCCTCCAGACTGCAAATCTATGACTGGATGGGATTTATTACATAACGTGAATGTATGTTTCAATAAATGTATATTTGGATGCTCAAGTTTTATTGATATATTTTGACCGTTGACCTACAAATGTGTGCATGATTATTTGCTGTTTTGTAAAACATTGTAAATGATTGTCTCCTTACAAAGTAATGTCCCGTTCCTATCTTGTGTTTCTGGACAACAAAGGACATGTGAGTTAACATGCAGCTAAATGTGGACATAAAGTAACAAACTCTATCTGTTAATAAATATAAAAATAAATCCATTCATGAAAATGAATATTATAATATATAAAACTTCCTTCAATCCTTGTATAGTGTATGCTCTATATACTGTATATAAAACACACACACATACAGTATATGTGTATGTTCCTCACTGTAGTCCAAGTTGTAATAAAGCTGCAGCCTTAAAGAATACAGTAAATACAATAACATCAGTGATGCTAACTCAGACACGGCTGGTTTTACTGCATTTATAAAATCATAATGATTTTTGTTTTTTTTAATCTCTACCTGCTCAATCCGTCCCAGTCTTTCCAAGTATGCATTGTTCAGAAAGCAACCATGTATGTATGTAAGAAGTGGACGTAGTTGTCGTGAGTACGGTTTGGAAGGTTGTGTTTTGGGGCATTTTGGCCGTCACCATCCTTGATTTTTTGCAACCAGTGAAGGAAGTGACCATATTTGGACTGTGGAGGAGCGACGGGTGGATCTGATGAACACAAATAGCATAGTGGCACCCCAAACAGCAACCTTACTGGATCTGGATCCATGTGGATAACAAAGTTAGCTTCATAATTCAAGGTCAACTTTACAGCTTAGTGTTAAAGTCTAGTAGCTAAAGCATTGGCAGACAGTTGGGAAGCCACGGTAGCAACCTGTCAATCTCAAGGTAACCCCACCCCCTTAAAGGTCTATGGGACTCTAAATGGACCATCATGTAACATCATGCTGGATTGAAGAAGACTTGAAACTAGAGATTTGGACAATAAACTGGTTTACAATGTTTACTGAGATAATAAATCCTATAAAATTAGTCGTCACCCCCTGATGGCCAGTAGAGAATGTCATTTTAATGCACTTCAGGGTTTGCTTCACTTGTCAGAACTGGAGTATGCTGCCTAAAAGCAAGGCACTGAACCACTTCTGGGTCATACGTCAACAGCCCTGATGAATGTGCGTCAGTAAAGGTGAATGAATGAGTCAGCGAGGTCGAGAGAAAGTTGAAAGTCATCTTTTATTGCACAATAAAAGATCACACGAACCATGTTGAGACTCATGAGGTCGGTCCACAGACTTATAGATACAAACAGGAAAATAAAGGAGAATAAAAACCCCGCCAACGTGACTTACTTAACGACCAGGAGCAGCCACTTCCTCCTCTGTTCTCATTGGCTCAGTGACGTGACGACAGGAGCTGTGGACGGTCAGACATCTTTGAGACGGTTGCTTTCAGACAGGAAGTGGGAGGAGGCGATGAAGCTCCCCGTGATCGTCATCACTAACAAATACCAACGTTTGTATTCAACGTGTGGTTGAAGATGCTGCTGCTGCTGTTTTCTAACAGACGATTAAGTGTTGAAGTTTCTCTTGAAAACAAACTCAAAGCTCAATGCGAGGATATTCTTTGAATGTTTTTAATCTTATTATTTTGTTTATTCAGGCTTCAACACTTTCAATGAGCAGAAACACAAGATTCATGTTTCCACCTTTAAACCACATAATGTTGAAATGATATTATCTTCAGCTCTACAATTCATCAGCGTTCTGACACAAAGATTTTTTTTCTTCCAAAACTCTTATTTTGATTTTTTTTTCCTCATTAAAGTGACCCCTGTCTGGATTTTATCACATGACCTGGCTACGTTAACCTTGTAGTCACATGATCTTTGTCCTGTTACAGACCTTCTACAGGGAGGTCAAAGGTCACTCCGACAACATGGACGCAGGTCAGGACCAGTGTGATGAGCAGCAGCAGCAGCAGCAGCAGCAGCAGCAGCGTGTGACGGTTTGGTTTCCCACGTACAGTGAACTCATCACACCAACAGACTGTGACAACATCTTCATTCTTACAACATCGTCTGTCCTCTCGGTTAGTTTATATGGATACAAATTTAAATAAAGTTGAAAATATTAACTGGAGCTTAAACTGTGGATGATTTCTTTTATCAGTTTCTCTGATAAGTTTCCCCCCCAATTTCTTCTAAAACATGGTCACAGACTACACTAATGCCATTTAATCATTTGGATCAGCTGGTATCCCTTTAGATTGGATTATTATGGTATGACACAAATGATTAGCAGGTGAAAAAAAAACACAAAGTCAAAACTTCATGTGAACCAAAATGTTTTTTCTTTCAGACGTTAAAGAAACAAAACCAGCCACTGATGAGACGAGGATGTAAGAACTACACAATAAATACATTAATGATAAGAGACACGTTTACAACATGTTGAGGTGATTTTTCCGTGAACCAAACACTGTTAAAGAAGGCATGGTGTGACATGAACAGAGACATCGCCTTGATTGACCTCCAACAACTTCACCTGCGAGCTGGTTTCCATTGTTCACACGAGAACAAGCCAGTAACACAAGCCAGTAACCGGACATGACGACGACATGACTGTGGAATCAAAGTTGCTTTTAGCAGCTTCTCTTTTACTGGAGACTTTGGGGGCTTTTTCCCTCCAGGACTCTCAACAAAAACAATCAAATACTGGAGTTGGATATAAAGTGTGTGTCTGTCTGTGAGCATCTCAAATATGTAGATGCAAACAGTCAGAGAATATTGGAACATTTTACTCCACAACATTGTGGTAGAGATTTGAGAGACTGGACGATGCGTTTACATGCAGGTTATTGTTGTAAATGTGATACAGCTCATGGAGACACTAACAGACTTTCATGAAGACGTGTCGATATTATTCAGGAGCATTTTAACTGGAATATTGCATTCATGCATATGTCACTGCTTAATACAAATAAAACACATCGTATTGTGATATTTGATTGTATCGATACACACCAAGTATCGACCTTTTATTATATAAACTTAATATTGCAAACACACGTTAAACCTTTTGATACGAGTTGCTTCATCAGTCCACTAGATGGTGCCGAGTCATGGGTAAAGTCAGCTGATTGACAGGAATTTAATATTTCATTGATACTGCTTCTTCATGCAGCTTCATACTGCGATGAACAAAATGTACATCATAACTAACTTAACTTCCATGATGTTGAAAAGAAGGCGTGTTTTCTTTTTATGAGCATCCATCTCTCCTCCAACCTCACAAACGTTTGGTCTGTGCTCGTTGGCGTCATTGATATTGTGAATAAAGTCAACATTTGTCAGTGTGATTCAGAAGATCCAGATGTTTACAAGAGCTGCATCACATTGAGAACAATAGTGGAATATTAGTGTGCATGTAAGTGATCGGGATGGAACATTTCTACGTTTCTACAACTTCCCACAAAAAGGATCAGAGCCCGACCGATTTATCGGTAAGCCGTTTTAATCAGCCGATATTAACCTATCGTAGACATATCGGTATTGGCATATACGCCGTCTGATATCTATATATCAGCATTAACTTTTAAAGAATCTAACTTAGGAAGCGCTGCTGGAATCATTATGAAATGGTGGATTACATAGTGTGCCTATTACTTTCATTAGCCGTACAATGTACTATGATGTGATACAACATGTATTGTTTACCCCATAATAAGGGAAGCGACCCCAACCGTCTCATATGGGTCGGGCTCTGGGAAGGATGTCAACGCTAAATCTCTACAACAAGCTGAAGAGTAAAACGTCACCCAGAAGGTAAAGCAAAAACAGAATCATGTGTTGCCGGGGAAACGGACACCGCCACGAAGAAAGAAGCTATTTAATGTCACTTGAGAGGCACTGGTAAGAAAACAGTCACTTTGTGTTAACTCTCCGTTTGTGCTTTTGACTGATTGACTTTTGGGATTTAATGACAGCAGTACCTTCGTATCACTGCTGGCTTGAGAAGATCAAACACATGACGAGGCCGAGGGCGCACACAAACACGGTAACATGTCCCTAAAGGTCTACACAAAACAATGCTCGCTAAATAAGGCATTTACTTTGAAGGATACATAATGGAACTAAGAGAGAAAGAAAGTCATATTTGGTGAAAGTTTGGCAAAGCAAAAGAAAAGTAGAATAAATTATATGTAGCCACAAACTCGTGACAAGGCAACAACCATGTTCTGATTTGTTTTTTGTTATTTCGTGAGCCGTCAGGACGAAGTAGAAACACAGCTTCACAGCTAAACGTGTGCGCATGCATGCACAGACAGACACACACACACGCGCACACACACACACACACGCACTCGCCATCATCACACACACACTAGACAGCACAGAAACAGGTCAACATTCACTAAAAGACGTTGTGCAAAAAATGATGTTTTCATGTATGAAAACAAAAGTGAAATCATCAACGGAAACGTTTTGACATAAAACCCCCAAAACACAGACCCTGTTCTGAAAACCAGCCTCTTGCATCCTTGAAAGTACAGTACAGTCCGTTTGATACCGAAGATCCGTCAAGTATATCGTGACCCATGGACAAACAAACGGCGAAGGAAAGAAAGGAACGGCAATATACAGCGATAGATCTACATATTTAGCATGAACGGCCATTAAAACTAATGTGAGGAAAAGAAAGGAGACAAAGAGCGACGATGAGGCACCCAACCTGAACCGCAGGTCCCGCCCCTTCCTGTTCCATCTACACTACTCCCTTTTACTGGACAGACGGAGGACAACGCCTCCCAACACAGGACCAAAGAGACGACAGGACAGCTTCTCCTGCTTCCCGTTTACAGGACAGGAAACGGCGCCCCTGGTGGCCACACCGGCTTCCTGCCTCAACTCTCAAAGTGACGTTGTGTGTGAGTTCAAATACAATGTTTCCATGATCTGAAACAAATTAATCTCTGGATTGTTCTCTGCTTTCATCAACAAAAGCAAACAGGTGGATTCTTCTTGTTCTGGTTATCAACGTTTCCACTATTATTATTATTATTATTCTAGTGTGAAGAAGAGCAAAGAACGTTTAACTTCTTATAAAAAAGAAAAGAAGTTTTAGCAGCAATGACATAGCACTGATAATAAAGTTAGAATAAACTAAATATATGGGTGAGCGTATCTAAAAAGGCTGCTGTCTAACAAAACATTCACGTCTGGGATTTATTAATCTCATTTCCTGTTAATATGATCTCACATTAGGCCTCATTCACAAATGTCTTTTTTGTTTTCTTCTTTGTTTCGGGGTAAAAATAGAATCGCTGATGTTTCTATAGTTGATTGTTTGAGGCTGCAGCCTTACTCCAAGGTGAAGCACAGTGAGATACATTCAGACAGTGATGCTCTGTGTTCTCCTGTGTTTGGATGAAACACAGTTCACTAAACAGACGTTTGAAACCTGTTAAAAGCAGTCAATAAGATTCAGTCAAAGGTGAAACTACCTTTTTATGTATTCATGTTATAATTCCATCTGCTTGTATCCATGAATGCAGATAAACGTGAACGCTAGGTTTCCACTGTGTTTTACAAACATGATGGTCCTTAAAATGAATAAACATCTCATCCACTACTAAATATGACAGCTCATGAGGCGTCATCCACTTCACAAATATGAAGTATTTTTAACAAAGTTGATTATTATTATTTAGAGGTTTAAGAATCCGACGGAGAATTTTATCAGGAACTTTAACCACAAATTTAAGAAGAAACTTTGGTGAATGAGGCCCAACGCTCCTAATTTTAGTCAAAACTAACAAACATTTATTATTCTTTCTGATTTGGTTTAACTTTTTTAAATCTTTAATCTCTGAGTCACATCAACAGATTTTTAAGAGCTTCACCCTTGAATATTAGGGTCATGTCTACTTCACTATCATCGAGGGGGGAGTGTTTTAGTGTCACATGTATGAGAGGATGCTGGTTCAGACAAGTCCTGCTTCAGACAAATCCAGGTTCAGACAAGTCCTGGTCCAGCCGGCAGGGTTTTCAACCTCCAACACTAAAGGTCACTCAGTTTAGTGGAGCGGCAGAAAAACAACGAGACGGCTTTGACCTCGAACATCAACTGCTCTTCCTCTGATTCCTTCAGAGCCACAACTCGACATCATCGTCACACACGCCAAACCAAAAAAAAAGTCAACACGCCATCTTGGACCACCAAAGCTGCTCCTGGGTCAGATCTTTTTGTGGAGGAGTCTCAGTCTGGATGCAGGATGAAGGGAGGAGTACACACAAGATCATTTCTTACACTGGTTTTTGTATACAAGGAGGAGTGGAGACGGTGGGGGAGGGGGGGGGGGGTATATAAACATAACCAAGTCGAATATAATCATCATTATTATTAGTCAGCGTCATAATAAAAGTCTTTACATGGACATTGACTGACAGACACGGCACAAACTTTACACTGTTGCTGAGTCGGAGGAGGTCTCTCCTCCTCTATGCTTCCTCTCCGTCCTCCTGTCTCTGCTCCTCAACGTCCTGCTTCTCCTCCTCTGCTGCTTCTCCTCCTGTGTCCTCCAGTCGCTCCTCTTTCTCCTCTGTTGGAGGGTTATGGGAGTCCGGGTCCAGCCCCTCTTCGGCGGGAGACAGTCCTGGTTCTGGAGCCGAGGTAGAGGGGACGGAGGCGGGCGAGGAGGAGGCCGGGTGGGAACTAACATCAGCCTTTACTGTACTTTCTCTCTCCTCTACCTTCCCCTTCTCCTCCTCCCTCTCTCCCTCCTCCCGTCCCCTCTTCCTCCTCCTCTTGGGGCTCCCCGGGCCCCCATCACCAGCTCCAGGAGGCATGGCGGGCAGCGCCATGATGCCGCCGTGGGGCAGGAACATGTGCGGGTACAGCAGGCCGTGGGACATGCCGGGGATCAGGAAGGGGTTGAAGGTCAGATGGCTGCCGGTGCCGGCTCCCAGGTGTGCAGCGCCGAGGTGGGCCCGGCTGGTGGTGGTGATGAGGGCGGCGGCCTCCGCCATTCCTGCTCTTTTGTTGGCTTCCGCTGCTCCTTTCTCCTCGCGGCTCCTCTCCTTGTCGCCTCCAGCGGAGCTCTCTCTGTCAGCAGACGTGGTGGACGACGGGCTGGCTGCCTCCGATGTAGACGGGGCGGTCGTCGTGGTGATCTTGGCGGCAGACAGCGAAGAAGAGGAGGAGGAGGAGCTGGGGTGAGGAGGCGGCGTATGGGACAGCATGGCACCAACGCTGAACAAGGCGTGCTGTGGGATCCCAGCCCCATGGGGGTGCGGGATGCCGTGCAGCATCATAGGTAACATACTCAAACCATTCTTGGCGTCGTCTGCCGACGCCCCGGCTCCGCCGGCTTGGACAGCGGCAGAGAAACCGTGTGGGAATCCAGCCGCCATGATTCCAGAGATGGGAATTCCCGGAATACCACCGCGGAGGTTCTGCATGGCCACCATGGAGTCCATGCTGCCGATTAGTCCGCCGTTCATGAAGAGCGGCGGTCCGAGGCCAGAAGAGGCGGAGTCAGACACGGACAAGAGGGGCTTCGGCATCTCACTGCGAGGACGCCGCCCACGCCGCCGAGAGCCCGGGTCCCTGTTCACTGGTTCTGTCAGGATCCGAGAGAACTTCCCCTCAGGGAGGAAACCCTGCAGGAGGGCAGCAAGAGGTCAAAGGTCATGAAGAACAGTCACGGTACAGAACGTGAGTCTTAAGCCGACCAAACACCAATATTTAATAACAATAATTCAAACATTTGAACGCATCCACCTGGATGAGCCGTTACACAATGAATCCAGACGCTGTTTCGATGAAAACAACTTAATCAATAAAATAAAGAGTGAGAGGTTTTTCTGGGACATCAAAGTTATAATTCATAGGGACAACAAGAGCAAAGATTATTTATGTATAATATAATATAGTAGTGAACTTGATCGTGAAGTTGCGTTATGATTAAATTATAATTCATAATATTATTATAATAATCATATATTATTAGTGCCATCATAATTACAATTATTGACAGTATTATTATTATTATTTCTATTATTAATAGCAGAAACAATAATGAACCTGTTTATTATGAACTGACCATTAGCCTTTTATTACAGTTGACATGTAATAAACGTATGATAAACACATTTAGACGTCAATGATGATGACAACTAGTTCAATGCAGCTCAGCATTCACACACAATAACATGCTTTCTGGCGCCTCCCAGAGGAAAAGTGACCACATTGTAACAGTAGCGTGTGTTCAGGAGCCCGAGTGTGTTTATTACAGGAAAAACAGCAGTGACAACAATGAGCATGTGACGGTGCACTTTTGCTGGAATTAACTGAACATGAATATCTCCTGAACGTGAGTATTCCACATTTAAAGGTCTTTTTTGTTGCATTGTTTGGGTGTGAAAGGCCTCTTTACTCACCGAGTGTTTGACGACGTCAGCCCAGTCTGGAGCCACGTAGTACTCCGAGTTGGCATCCAGCCACCTGGACAGCTCTTTGATGGCCGGGGCCATGGCACCGCCGAGCTGCAACAACACAACACGGACACTTACAGCCACAGTAGTCTGCTGCTCTCTCAGCTCTACGGCACTGGACACTGAACTTTACCAACAATCACATTATTTGTTTTTGGTCTGCATGATATGACATTATTTTATTGTTATTTGTAAATGTTAACCAGCACAAAATACAATGAAAATGATGGTAAAAATATATATAA
This sequence comes from Chelidonichthys spinosus, assembly GCA_029853015.1. Lineage (NCBI taxonomy): Eukaryota > Metazoa > Chordata > Actinopteri > Perciformes > Triglidae > Chelidonichthys > Chelidonichthys spinosus. The sequence continues at coordinate 26,438,123 of CM056822.1, read as the reverse complement.
AACTGCAACGGATGTTTGCAGTACGTGTTTTTCTCTCAATATTACCCCCCTCTCTCGGCTCTGTCATTTTTTTTCTATCCAGGATGAGGCAATATATATATATTTCTGTGAGTGTGTGTGTGTGTGTGTTTTCTACCCTGCGTCCGGTGCCTCGGTGTACAACAGGAACCCTCTCCTCCCCAGTCAGAGAGTTGATATCCAGCTTTGTGGGGTCTTTACAGCGATGTCTCCTCTGCTTGGGACGTTCCACAAAACCATGTAACAGACCTGCTCCAGACTGCAGAGGAGGACAGAGGACAGGACGGAGGACAGGACGGAGGACAGGACGGAGGACAGGACAGAGGACAGGACGGAGGACAGGGGAGGTGAGGGACAATCATGTATGACGTCCAGAAAGAGGGTCAAGTCTTTAATCATATAGATAAAACTATAAAATGGTGTTACATAAAAGCACAAGCTCCTCCCACAGCGGGTACTCATGAGAACCATGAAGGGAGGGTCAGACGTACATGAGAGAAGGCAGGGAGGTCCATGCTGTAGCCCGGGTTCTGTCGCAGCCACTCGATCAGACCTTTACTGGCTGCCTCTCGGTCGATGGCCACGATCTCCGGCTGAGGGGGAGTCTGGGTGGGGGTCGGCGTGGACGAGGAGGACGGTGTGGGGGGGCCAGCAGGTCGCTCTGAAGGAGAGGGGGACGGCGAGGAGGTGGAGGAGGAGACGGAGGAGTGGCTGATCACCTCCACTCGACCCTGCAGCTGGAAAGACACACACACACACACACACACACACACACACACAGGTGGAGGTGTTTTAACAATTCGGGGGAAAGAGCTTCCCCTGGGATCTTTGGTATTTTCCCCTGAATGAACGAGCTGCTGTTTCCCACAACAACAACTTCAGAGCTAACTTTCGCCGTTACTCCTCCCTCTACCCACCTGAGACTCTGGGAGGTGCAGTCCTCTGCTCTTGGTGAACTCAGAGTACAGAGCTTCAACGTTTCTCCTCCTGCCTCTCCTCCTCCTCAGTGAGTCGTCTCCTCTCAGGCTCCCATTAACTATCTGCCCCGTGACGGGATGGATGAGCCCCGCCTGCAGAATCCCGGCCATGTCGATACCCACAGAGCCCGGGAGCGGCGCTGTGATGGGCGGTGGCGGCGGCAGCTTATGGCTGATTCCTGGTGCAACCACAGCCTCTCCTGTCCCAGCACCACTCGTGGTGCTTATTTCTCCAGACGGCTTGGTTAGATCTATGGCGGATTCTTGCCAGCCGTTAATCAACATGCCTCCTGCGCGATGAGAGGGTGGCGCCACTACGGGAGCAGTACTACTGGAGCTGGTGGTGGCGACGACGCTATGGCACGACGATGCCGACTTCCCAGATAAAACCTTGGCAGCGGCTGCAGCAGCAGCAGCTTCATAGTCGAACGACCTCCGACCTCCCGCTCGTTTGAGCTCAGGGAGATAAGGAGGAGCCACCAGCCTCTCCTGTAAGAGAGGCAAGGAGGTGAGGCGCCATGCTCCGCGCCCACATGCGCCGCCCCGCGACATGTACTGTCAGAGTGGACAGGGTGGGTGAGGGGTAGACAAGGATGGGAGAGAGATGATGGCTTTGTTAGACACACATATGGACTGAGACACAACACAGTGGACGCTACCAACCAGACCTGGGAAAACCTAGTAACTGAACCTGAATTTGTTCAGCTGAAAACCAGCTCAGTAATTAGTAGTGTTGTTGATTCAGGTCCTGAATCTTAAACATTTAACTACAAAGTATTTGAATTCTTTATATTGTGGTAAAAGGTAAATAGTAGCTGCCCACTACCTGCATATTGCGAATTAATTGAGCTATGAACTGATCTGGAGTCAGGTGGCGGAAGCAGCTAGTCCCTGTTCTACAGTGTGTAACGTTTTGGATGAAACACAACTGTACAGACCTTAAACTGGGTATGAATGAACAGTGTTATCCTATCCTTTAGTTTCTTTAGTTGAGTGCTAGTGAATGAAATCACTTGCGTGTCTACCTGCCCAAGTCTGATATCAACATGTATAGTATAAATACAGAACACATTACAGAGACAGGAACTTTACAGAGAAGCAACAGAGCAATGGTGTGAATGAGAGATGTCCAGCGCTGCCTGATCAACCTGGTCACATGTTTTCTGTTCTGACTTAGGGGCAACATGACATCATTAGGGTTTGGTGTTGTTTGAAAATGTTCGATTCCGATACAGATTGCGATACCTTGAATTCAATACCGATAAGACAAGGATCATTTTTGAAATGAATGAAAACCTCATATCCTAGTAGAACGACCATGTTTCTATCAATGACTCTAGAGGTACAGATGTGTTAGTTCATTGTTAACCAGCCACCTACCGCCACACCAAACTCTGATGTTGCTTGCTGGTGAATGTTTGTCTTGCTTTCTCAGGCAATGGACCGTAAAGCACCGACATTTGGCACCGTTTGTCGATACCTTTTCTAGTCTTACACATTCTATACTGTACCAATAAAACTCATAAGGCAAGGTTACACCAAGCGGATGAAGCATACATTAGTTTTTATGTAAAACACTAAATGTGTGTCTGTCTAGCACTATTGATTAGCTGGACACCACTGGATGAACCATGGCATGAGATAGTGGAGATACATATACAGATGACAAATGCATAGATATGTACAACACAGGGAATTTCAGTCCTACATTCGGTGGCTCTCACCTTAGGTAGTCTTGTGAGAGGGGGAGGGATGGAGAACCCTGGCCCAGCACCCGTCTGCTGGACCCGGGGCTGGCTGGGAACAGAGCTGGAGGCCGTGGTGGTGAGGAAGCTGGCTCGGTGCTGGTGGTGGTGCTGGGCTAAACTGTTGGCCAGGCAGGAGTTTGCAACCACGGAGCCGGGCGAGTCATACTGCTCACTTGACGAAGGCCACTTCCCCTTCAGGATGGCATGGCAGATGCTGTCCAGGCGGTTGATGATGACCCGGTCCTGCAGGGAGCCATACGACAGCATAGGACTCTATTCATAGCATGAAAGTGGCTGAAATGTGAATGGGTTCCTATCCTCTTTAACTCAACAACATGAGAGGACATTTATCAATGTTCTACAAAAACAGCATGAACAAGCCTAATTCAGAATGTATCTTTTTTCATGTAAAGAACCTGTGAGTATTAGATTAATTATGAATCATTACAATATTATAATAAAAACAATTTCTAAATAAATATTTGTACCGTCATATTTTGAATTCATATTATTTATATTTTCATCACTCTAATAATAATAAATATATTAATATAGCTCTTAAATATATCCTACGAATGGAAAAGGGGCATTTCAAATAAAGAAAAAATGATTTATTATAGTTTTATTGCTTACACATTTAGTGCTTAACATCTGCAGATTTGCACGTCATGTAAAACTACGTCTAGAAATATCTTAACAGCCATTTGAGACACAGATGGCAGCACAGTACCTTGGGCCACTCAGAAAAGGAGTAAAGAGCTTTCTCCTGTAACAGCTGAGCGATGGTGGGCTCCCTGGAGTCCTGGAGGCTGTCAGGAATCTCAATCATGGAAACAGGAGCTGCAAACCTGGGACTGCCAGCGTAACCTTCAACCATAGCCACTGAGGAGAGGAGGACATGCCACAAGAAGCAGCACGTTTTTAGACATAATGCAAACAACAGTACACTACTCGGTGGTTTACAGTCGAAGGATGCATGTGTGCTTAAAATGAATAATGCGATGAGTAGTGAGCTTTGTTCACACATAGTTTATGTCAATAAGTTGTCATCAGTCTGTAATTTCTTAGTTGATGTGATCTATCATCTGCTGAGCAGAGAATTGTGGGTCAGAATAGACAGAAAAGTATGCTGGCTTGCATATTACAGAATGAATGGGATGAAGTAGGACAGGGCTATTCAATTAGTTTTGAATGAGGGCCGGTTGATGGAATGAAAAATATGGCCTGAAAATGATGAGCATCACATTAATAGCTACAGATACTGTAAAATACTACATCGACATATGAGTGCATATATTATCTTATTTTATCAAGTAAAATATAAGTTAAAGATTTACTCAACAGCTTATATATAAAATAAATAGGTTAACTCAAAACAAACCATATTCTAATTAACATAGGCTGCCTCTAAGTGTTGCCTAAGGGCGCACTCACACCAGGGCCAGTCGAGCCGGACCGTGCCCCGGCACAATTGCCCCCCACAAGGGGTCTCCTGCTTTGCATTCACACTGCTCCAGCCCAAACGGGCCTCGGCCCGATTGCCGGTTGTACATACGTCATCAGGTCCTAATACTTCACACACATGGCTTGATGTTGTTTTGAAGGAGCGCCGTCTCTGCATATATTTCTAGTAAACACTCGACCTGCATCAGCGCATGTGAGCACGAGCGGATCTGTGCGAGCAGGAAGCGTGAGCGCAGTGGATTTTAGACACACAGCGTCATATTTATTATAAAAGTACCAGTCCGGTTCAACTCACACCACGAGTCTGACGAGTGCAACAGCTTATCAAAATACAGTGTCAACTTTCGGTGTTTTCAAAGTAGAAAGCGACATCGTGGTGGTTCAACAAGGCGGACGGTCATCAGAACAACGTAAAGTACATGAAGAAGAACGTAGCGGGGGCGCGGGGTGAGGATTGTTGTGGCCGCGAGTCTTGCGGAGCAAGTCTACACTGCTACGTGGAGATGAGAGAGGGCAGCTCTAAAAGGGACAGTAAATATTCCTTTGCGAGCCGGATCCGGCCCAGGGGCCGCCAATTGAATAGCCCTGCAGTAGGACATGCTGGTATATTTGGCCAACTGAACTTGACATCATCTATTTCTGGTTGAGCGGGAACCTTCTGAACACGTTCTGTACTGGTATCTTCTGAATGGGTATCTTCTGAAGACGTTCTGAACAGAAACGTTCTGAACAAGTACGTCCTGAACATGTTGTGACCAGACACATTCTCGACAGACATGTACTGAACGAGTACGTTCTGAACCGGTACCTTGTGAATGTGTTCCTTCTGAACAAAAACGGACTGAACAGGTACACTATGAACATGTACTGAGCAGACATGTACTGAACACATTCTGAATGGGCAACTTCTGAACTGGAACCTACTGAACATGTTCTGAACTGATACCCTGAATGTTCTGAACTGGAACCTACTGAACATGTTCTGAACTGATACCCTGAATGTTCTGAACTGGAACCTACTGAACATGTTCTGAACTGATACCCTGAATGTTCTGAACTGGTACCTTCTGTACTGTAGCTTATGAACTGGTAAATTCTAGACACATTCTGAACGGGTATGATCAGAATGGGGACATTCTAAACTTTCTAAACTAAAAGTAAGTTCCAAACAGATGTAGAAGAAAATGTGTTACCTTCCAATTTGTTTGTTTAAATATTACTTCCTCTCGGGAACCTCAAATGTCTTGCTGAGCTGCATTCGTTGTATGTAAGCCTTGTCATGTTAATGATGAGACCCTCTGATCTGTCCCCCTTCCTGGACCGTCTCCGAAACACCTTCATCCCACATACTTGATCAAGTATGTGAGGTGAAGGTGTTTCGGGGACGGTCCAGGAAGGGGGACAGACCAGAGGTTCTTTTCATCAACATGACAAGGCTTACATACAATGAATGCAGCTCAGCAAGACATTTGATGTTTAGAGAGAAAGGAACATTATACCAAAACCAAATAAGAATTCTAAGGTAACACAATTTCTTCTACACAGACAAGTTCTGAACATGTCCTAAAAAGGTGGTTCTGGGGCGCTCAGATAGCTAGGTAGAGTTGGTGCCCCATGTAGGCTGAGTCCTTACTGCAGCATCTCAGGGTTCCGACCTGTGGCCAGGGCTCCAGAGTGTGACCATTTTGGTCGCATATGCGACCAAAATTTTTATGAGTGCGACTGAAAAACATTGTAGGTCGCACTGGTGCACCCAACGCTGCTCGGGTGAAATAAAAAAATCATAAGCGCAGCATCTCTTTGCGGTCTCCTGACGGTATCGTGGTCTAAACCAATAAGAGACGGAGCTCGGGCGGGTCCTTGCCTCTGATTGGCTGTGGTCCTTTTCACTGCTGTAGATTGTGTCAGTTCGAAAATGCGAGCGAGCGGAGCAGGTACTCCTGAGCGCTTCGATTTTCTTTGAAAATGACGAGAGGCAGAAAGCCTTGCCCTGAGACTAATTAAAAAGCCCAAAAATATGCCTTCAGACCGGACTGGTTGAAGCAATTTCCCTGGCTGATGTACGATAAAGAAAGGGACTCAAAGCACTGCATTTATTGTCGGGAGTGCGGTCTGAATTTGTCCGGTAATAGTGCGTTTGTGGAAGAGTCAACAACATTTCTTATCGAGACGTTGAAAAAGCGCAATATGTCCAAAAAGCATACTACATGCCGTGATAAGTGTGTTAATAAAGTGGCCTCTCATCCAGCTGCATTTCAGCGTCAGGCTGTATCAATCAGGTCCGCTGAGGAATCTGAAATGATTATAAAATTTAACGTCGCATACAATATTGCAAAGGAGGAGTTGCCGTTCACTAAATTTAAGTCAGAAATGATTCTGATGAAAAAAAAATGCCAACACTAAAGAACAAGACAACTGAGGTTGGAAACGCCACGTACACGTCATTCATGATTGACGGCGACACAGAAGTCTCTACGAAGGAGTGCGTTATTGTCTACTGCTGCATTTTGCGTAAAGGGAGGCCGGTCAACATGTTAAAGGGACATGTCGAGGTGGAGCATGGACACGCACAGTGTTTGAAGGCCCACATTACAGCATGAGACATCATGAATAGGAAATTGTATAGTAGCCTATTCCTAATATTATTATTAAAAATGAATAGCCTAAGTAAAAATATAAGTAGGCTAGGCTAAGATCACATTAACAGTTTCCATTTGCAATCTATAGGCTAGTGACCTGTATGATCTTTTTATTGTGCCACAAACAGCATCAGTGTGAAGATTGGCTGCAGAAAACGGTTGCTCTGGGTGCTGATGGTGCTGCAGTTAACCTAGGCCATAAGGGGGGTGTCATTATGGAAAAGGAGAGCGATAAAAAGGTGACTTTTTGGATTAAAGGCGACGCGATCAAAAATGTGGGTGCACCTAAATTTTGTGCTGGTGCAGCTAAAAAAAAAAAGTTAGGCGCACCAGTGCAACCAATGCAAAAAGTTAGTCTGGAGCCCTGCTGCCAGGTATCTTATAAAAAACACAGATTAACATGTGTGTGTAGGTGTGTAGCACGCTATACAAAGAAAAATATGGTGCTACCTAATTTGTTTTGGTGCTACTAAATGAAAAGCTAGGTGGCACCAGTGCTACCTGTGAAAAAGTTAGTCTGGAGCCCTGCCTGTGGCCTTTTCCACTCTGTACCTTGTGACACTTTCAGAAGGTACCTTCTGAACCACTTCTGAAGGGGAACCTTCAGGGCACGTTCTTAATAGATACATTCAAAACAGACACATTCTGACGGTACTTCCTGAATGGGTACATTCTGAACAGGTACCTTTTTGAACAAGCACGTTCTGACTGCTGACACTGCTCTAGTAGATTAAACAACAGACAAATAACTAGATATAAATTAGATAATAGTTTTCTGGAGCTCTAATGTACATCACCCTTTTAAAACAGTTCTCACCTGGTGTAGCTGGCCTCTCCTCCTTCACCTGGCCTTTCCCAACCAGACTCTCTGAGGGGTCCACCAGCCCTTCTACCTGCTCCAGTTTCGGGGTCAGGACTGTGCTGTCAGCCTCCAGAAGCTCCTGCTTGGTCTCAGCTTTAATCTCAGGTAATGCTGTGAACTCAAGGTCCTCCGGCTTGGCCTCAGGTTTGACCTGAGAGCAGTCTGGGTAGACAGTGAACTCCAGACCATCTGGCTTGGCTTCAGGCTTGATGTCAGATGTATCAGGAAAGGCAGTCAACTTTAAATCCTCTGTCTCTGTCTCAGTCTTAAGCTTAGCTACATCTGGATATGTAACAAACCTGATAGCTGGTTTTGATTCAGGTTTGATTTCGGTGCCATCCGAGTAGGCTGCAAACTGGAGGCCAACTGGTTTACGGTCTAAGCTCTCAAACTTCATGGGTGCACTTAGATCTTCAGGTTTGGCCTCCAGAGTTTCTGGTTTGACAGGATAGTCTAACTGCTCAGCTTTGGTCACCAAGTTTTCTGACTTGACGCGGTAGGAAAGGAATTTTCCATGTTGGAACTCTGAGCTGTCAGGACAGACATCCACAGCAGTCTCTGTCTTTGTGTCCTCGACCTTGACTGGCAGCGTCGTTTCCCCACCTCTGTCTGGTAACAGAGAAAAATTAAGACCAGATGACTTTGTGTCAATACTGTTGATAGGTAGAGACTTGGTTTCATCTTGCACAAGCAGATCGTCTTTGTTGTCCTGATCTAGGGAGAATGTCAGGACTCTATTCTTGTGTTCTCTGCTGCCATCTAGCAGGTTCAGATCTTCAACTGGACCTTCATAGTTTTCCTGATCCATGGGCACTTCAGTTTTGAGTCTAGCTCTGTCATCGCTCTTGGACTTTAATGCTACTCTAGCAGGTGAGATCGAAGTAGTAGGGCAGGAGGGTTGTGTGTATTCAGAGTAAATGCTCTGCAGCACCATCTCATTGGGTTTGACGTCTAGTTTCACTGCAGTTTCATTACAGGGTTGAACCACTGGAACATCCATAAGACAATCCATCTGTCCTTCTGAGATCTCATCCACCTGATCTGCCAGATCTGTCCTCTCCACTGCACCGTCCTCTCCAGTCGTGTCCCCCATCAATGTTTCAGAGTCAAGAGAGTTTCCGAGTGTCTCTTCCTCCACCGCCTGATAGAGGATCAAACCATCCACTTCATCTCCAGGCGCTTCAATAGACTCGGGACACGCAAGGCCACCTTGTTCCAGCTTTCCAAGATAGGGGTCCACGCCTTGCCGTAACTCCTCTTTATGGTCTGATTTGTCAAAGCTCTCCTGAAGGTCTTCATCCTGTTCTCCAAGGCTGGGCTCTGACACTATCCCGTCCATCTGTGTTACTTCCATGGGTGGATTCAAGACTCCCAAACTCTGATCTGCGCCTGTGGAGGATAAACCACAGATATTAATACAATTATGTGGACAGCAAATTTAAATAAAAGCCATGATTAAACAATCTTCCAAATTCTTTGGATTCATTTCATATTCAGGATCAGGACCATAGTCTGTATACAAGATGTTGATGAAAAAACACTAACATAACTGTAGGGTATATATTAGGGTATGTATGTATTGTGAATAAGTCCATTCTAATATATCCAGCTAGAGTCTTGTTTATGTTCTGTGTTTCTGGTGACTTGGCAACATATTATCGTAGCTGATCAAATGGAGCTGGTAGGTCAGCCACCTGGTTGACTTTTCTCAGCTTCGATCTGGGACTTTAACTGGGATACCACTTTTCAGACACAAATAATTGTCTTATCCCATTAATTTAACACTGTTTATTAAAGTTGGATGGCCAGGACTGATCCTTTTTTTGGTATTTATACTTCTGCAAATTAGTATTTAATCCGATACCAATGTTTAGTTGAGATTAGATTAGATTATCTGAGTATCCATTTATTTTGATAACCCTAGTAGAGAGAGAGCAAGTTTAATGTTTCACCTCCCAGAACCGGAGGTTCATGCCTAATCAGGACCAGTGTTTTTTAAACCATGTTACTGGGTCACCCAAGTTGGACATTTCAGATCCTACAAGTTCAGACTTTGAGGTATTTAAAGAGCTTGCTTCAAGTAACAACTTTTAATAATCCTGACATCTCTGGGATGTGAGATCCAATAACACACCTATAGTTACTGCTTATCTCCATAGGTGCTGCCAAGGAGAAGGAAACATATCTTCAACGTTGTAATTAACTTTTTTTATACTGATCACAGAATATTAATATATTTATAACTTTGACAATTTGGATTGTTAATAAATTGAAAATAGTTTCATTTGTATGCTTCTCATATGATAACTATACTTTACCAACATTTTAAGAACCACAGTCTTTCCAGTGAGCACTCCTGTAAAAGCAATGCATTCTGGGGTACATTATAGGTAGTTTTGACATACCTTGGTCTTCGTCACACTCTTCTCTTCCCATCCTTTGATTTTCTGATTCTTCCATGTTCGCACGCTCCATCGCTCCCCTTGACAAGTCTTCCACTTCCTCCACCTTGTCCTCAAACTGGAACCCGGCACCTCCTTCCTGGCCATCTCCTTCCTCCATAGGATTGGCCAGGCTCTCAGTGACATCAGAGTGGCCCAGCCTATCTTGCGGCTCGTGGGCAGTGATGTTAGACAGAGAGAGAGGAGGAGGGGGGACATAAGGAGGAGGGGGGCTTGCCGACAGGTCGGTCTGATCAGCGCTGGGCTCCTCGCTCACACCGATATCCTGAACACAGGAAAGAGTCAAAATGCGATCAGCTGCAGCCAAAAGTCCTATTGTGATGATCATCTAAATGTTTACTAGGCAGTACAAGATAAAATACTACGAAAGATTAATATACTGTAATTAGAGGACAAGAGGACAGAAGTTCTCAACATGTCAAGATATAAAACAACAATTTATTGTGTTTAAAACGGGTATTTCAATGTCAGATAAGGTTGAGGCTACACTTCGTCATATATTTGTAGAATCAGATTTCAGTGGTGGCAGGGTAGGATTGTTTCTGTGATCCAAATATATCAAATAACTCCAGCGTAAAATCAAAGACAACATTTACTGAAAAAAGACAGATGTAATAATTTCCAAAATTCACAGGACCTTTATCCAACAAAATGTTCTGCTCCAATTCATAATTGTTGTTCAGCCTTTGAAAAACTAAATTTTACCTGCGGTCAAAAAAGAAAGTTGATTTAATAAAAAAGGAAATTAATCACTTTATTCAAATTGAGGATTTTGTTTGATGATTTTAAATATTTAAAATCTGAATAAAAGATATCCAACCAATATGGAATTGTATACAAAACATATTTGTATTTTCTCAATTATAACCATGTGCAGTTTAAGCTACTTCAAAATACTATCTGTATGAGAGTAAGTTCTAGCATCTAACATCTAGCATCTTCAACTGCTTATCTGTATCGTGTCGCGGGGGCAACAGCTTCAGCAGGGGAAGCCAAACTTCCCTTCCCGGGCCACATCAGCCAACACTGACTGGGGGATCCCGAGGCGTTCTTCGGCCTAGGGTGCTCTGGTACCACGTACACTTATGCATAAGGATGCTTTACAATTAAAACCTTGATAGAAGGTTTGAATGTAAAAACTGAATTAACAGAACCTCACTTTTTCCTGCTCCACTGAAAACATACATTTAAAAATGTTTTTCAGATTGTAAATAATTTAATTTTCACAACCAACCTTGAAGAGCATGTAGCTGGAGGACAGCGGCTCCACAGGATCCCCTGCAGAGGGGTGAGAGGGAGAGGACGAGGGTGGGAGGCCAAGACACTCCTCCAGAGTTCCACCTTCCTCCCCTCCTCTGTCTCCCCGCTGCGTCTCCTCATCCTCCTCCTCCAGAAAGCCGGCTTCCAAAGTGGGAGGACCCAGGATTGGATCGGACTCATTGAACATGTGATGAGCTGGACTGGAGTGGTCTGTACCGTCCCAGGGAGCCTGCAGGGACAACGGTGGTGGATGAAACACGGATTTTGCATTGATTTCTACGGTGGCTCTGAGATCTCAATTCACCGCAATTCAAGAAAACACATTCAAACTTAACTCAATATTTATCAGATTAACTTCTGTGACTGCTAGCATATATTCCTTTCTTAATTTCAATTCCAACCTTGATAACAAAGTCATATTTTTAGCCAAGTTGTCCACATTTAAGATAATCCTTCACATTTGTCCCACAGTGAGGACATGTGAAGGGTTACAGCAGCAATACCAGGAAGCATCAGTTAAGAACACAAGATAGACCTATGCTCAATAAACTGTAAAAAGAGACTATAACTAAACAGTTATTGCAATTCACAAAATTCATGAATTGTTTGACTTTTCAACCACAGCACAATGTCATAATGCCCAAACAACACAAGCAGCTGTGTGCATCACTTGTTACTGTCCCCTTGGAAACAGTTTCCATGGTGTTGTGACTTTGTTTGCAGAGCTTTTTCTAAATGCTGCACAGAGTTGTCAAATTTATGATTTACTGTATCATTTGGGTTTTTTTTATCATTTGCGGTGTTGAGCTCTCTGGACATTTAACAGAGTAAAGGAGAAAGGAGAAAACAGATCATGGTACCTGTAACTGATCCAGCTCCACCGACGGCGCCATCAGCCCCGTTTCCTCCGAGGAGCCCTGCTCACCAACAAGCACGTCACTCCTTAGTTTTGAATCGAGGTCTGTTCCCCCGACCCCGTACGAGTTGAGCATGCTTTGACCTCCTGCAGCCGAGTTGAACGGGAAGCCGTTGAGGGCGTCTTTGGAAGCCTTCCCTCCGTGCAGAGCGTCTGCAGACATGGCGTCATGCTGCAGTGAACCCAGCTCCAGGGTTTCATCCAAAGGAGGACAATCGAGGAAGTCTCCCCGAGAGCCAGGCACTATTCCCAGACTTGGTGAGGCAGAGTTGTGGGCATCCAGCGGTAGAGGGTGGAGGTGAGAGGAGGAGGAAGGAGCTGATGGAGGCCCAGGGTGATGCTGGTGGTGATGATGGTGGTGGTGGTACTCAGGAGGTTGAGGGGAGTCATACAGGCAGCAGTGAGGATGAGGCAGCTGAGGATGGGATGAGGAGGACGATGTGGACATGCCAGGATGAGTCACCAGGTGAGGGTGGTGATGACTTTGAGGATGAAGATGAGACGGGTGTCCCCTCACGTAGTTCCTGTGAGCTTCCAGGAAGCTCAGCTGGGGGTCGTTCAGGATGTAGAAGTCTGTGCGGCTCAAGCCGTGGCGAGCCGCCCCGATGAGGAGGTCACGGTCGTGTTTACCGGACTCCCACCAGACCGGGAGGTAGAGGGAGGGGCGGCACAGCTGGAGGCGGGCCGACAGCAACGGGTGACGGAGAACCTGAGGGAGTCCGAGTTGCAAATGTCAAGTTCAGTTTCAGCCTGGCTTTCATTCCCTTTATGTTTCGGTTCATTTAAAACATGATTTTAACCGTGTTCACACCAAACGCATAGTGTAAATTGGCTTCACTCGCATAAGTTTGACCTAGGGATCATTTGTGTCACTCGCACTAGCCGCCACATAGAGGAGGCGGGGCTTACCTCCATGTAGACACTAAGGAGGTTTCATTCATCATGGCTGAAATAACAACTATTGCTGCTTTCTACATGTTGAAGTCCCAGATACACCAGGAGCTGCAATTTATCATAAAAGTACCAGTCTGGTTCCACCCCCGTACCGCTCACACCACCAGTCTGAGGCACCAAGCCCGACCCAGAATCCTGCTGTGTCATCAGACAGTCATCAACGTTATTTAGTCATAAATCGTCTTGATAGCAGGGGGAGATCTGAATTCAACACTGAGATAATGAGAGGGACATCCTATCGATTAAAGCCGACGTCATGTCCAGATTGCGTACCTGTGTATGTGAGCGTGCATGAACCATACCGTACTCAAATCCACCTCTTCCAAGCGTACCGTTCTTAAGTGGGGAACGGAGCATCACACTGGTCAAACAATCCAGACCTTAGGCCCCATCGTGCCTGGGCGTGGTACAGTTGGTGTAGTGGGAGCCCTAAGAGGCTGGCTGCGGCGCTTTTTAGCACGGCGGCTACAAAAGACACTACGTAGTCCTCAGTCGTGCATCTGACATGAACTCATCCCCAGCTCTCTCGTGTTGGAGATCAACTTAAAGGCAACATTAAAACTAGTCATAAATAAGTTTTGTTATCCACCTGCTCTCTGATCTTCCGCAGCAGCTCGATGCGATATAAAGTCCGGGCTGCTCTTTCTTCTGTCAGCGGCTCCACGAGCACAGCAGGATCCACCAAACCTGGAAGAGACCGGAGGGACGGTGAGTCAACACCGAGCGGCTGGGTGAGATGAACACGTTCAACTGTCCACACACACACACACACGCACACACACACACGCACACGCACACACACACACACGCACACGACACACACACACACACACACACACACACACACACACACACACACACACACACACACACACACTACCTTCTTCCTTCCTCGGAGGCAGCTTGCAGGCCGTCCTACACATGTTGACGAAGGAGTTGAAGTATCTCTCCAGGCTCTCGTCCGTCTTCCTCTCCAGCCGGGCCAGCGCTCGGAACTGGGACCAATCGAAGGATTTCCTCTCCGGGTCGTAAACAACGCCAAACGATGACACGGTGCGGTAAAAATCGGCTTGTTCTCGACGGGTCCACCTGAAACAAAGAGAGAACGTTTCAAATATCACTAATGACATCTGTGAACAATTCTAAAAGATTTACATCAGGAATGTTTCAGAAGCGACACAAAGAGAAAACCTCCATTAACCTCCAGACACACATTCCCTGTACATCAGTACTTAAAATCAACCAGATATTAAGTTGAAACAAACACATGCATAACAAGACAACCTGCTTTGAACGCATTACAACTGTATTTCTGTTAAATAATATCATGACACTATATGAGTATTTGTTCAACATAAAACATTTTGTTTCCAAGAAGTTTGTTGGTAAACTGTGTGACGGGTTTGTATATCAAAGCTCTGTGTTTTTAAGAAGAGCGGGAACTGAATCTAAAGTAGGTTTTTTACTGTGTGAAACGGAGTCTTTCATCTCAATAAATATGTGAAGAGTCTCCATCGCTCAGTAAACGTATTGTTGTATACATCTGCATTATGAACAGCTGAAACAACTCTGTTACTGCTAACACTTCCTGCTGCTGCAGCTTCACATGAAGGCACTGAACTGACTTTTATTATGAAGTAGTCAGGGGATGTGGTGCTGCACCCATGGATTAAGCAACACTTTCAGTGTTCAATCAAATAAAAGCCTAATATTGATCTTCACATTTTCGATCAGATGAAACTGATTTGAGGGGTTTCTGTCCGTTACCTTCTCTGCCACTCCAGGAACAGAGGATCAGGTTCTGTGGCGACCACCGAGCACCGCCGCAGCTCTTCACCCAGTTGCCACGCCAACGGCCCACCAGCGTGATGACTGTGAGCGGCTCCGGCTCCTCCCATCCCCATGCCAGCGAGGCCGTCGTGAAGCAGGAAGTCGTGCCTGAGCAGCGGCTCGCGGCGCAGCGTGAAGCGCTGGTAGGCGGTGATCAGGCGGCGTAGACGGGCCGTGAGGGCGGGGCCGGTGGGCCAGAGGGGCCGGGCTTGAACAACGTGGAGTGATGCCACGCCGGTCCCAGTTCCTGCTGTCGATGTCGTGGTGACCAGCGTTGCATCCTGGGCGCACAAGTCACCTGACATCTGAGAGTCTGTGGAGGAAATGACGGGAATGTTGATCCACATTTTGACCTGACCTGCGACCTGTGGAGTCGTGGGGAGGCGTTACCTTCTCCATCATGATCCTGTATGACTGGAGGCTCAGAGATTACAGGTGATTTCACATTCCCTCATTCACACCAGAACAACGTGCAACAAGTGTGGACGGAGGTCTATCACAATATCCAGAGTGACATAGCAATTAGATGTCTGTTAATTCATTAAGACAATTAAACTATCAGAAGTCATTTCAGCGGAGAAATGAAGACTTGACTTTAGAGATGAACCGTCGAGGGAAAGAACCTCTTTAACTGAGCGAAGGTGGAGAGAAATCACATCAGTGTCTAAATGGACGTCTTACTCATTACAGGAGAAACTAAAAGGTTAAATTCCCTTTGAGACGCTTCTGATTAAGTCTCACCTGGACCGGTGCTGTCAGGTTTGTCTGACGTATCCGTGCTGGAGCAGGTCTCCTCTCCCTGTCCATGAAAACACACAACCAGCAGAAATAAACCAGTGTTCTGTGGAGCAGACACTAACAGTAAGGTGGCACGATTACCGGTTCAGCATGGACGTTGCGATATGCAAAGTCACATTGCAGGAGTCAACAGAATCAGACTTAAAGAGAAATCTTTTGAAACCTTGCTGCTCTCGTCTCGATCCTCCCCTCCATCAGCTTTGCCTTCAGCTTCGTCCTTCACTTCCTCAGGTTTGCACACGCTGACAAAAGACAGTACAGAAAAACAGTTTTAATAAGTGTTGAGCAGCGCTGCGTACGACTGACCACAAACCTAAAGCAAACACACTCTGAAGATAAAACCTGTCGGAGAAAACTACGAGACTGAGCTACTTCGATGCAGCGACACCGATCCATTGATGGAAAGAAAAGAGAACGGCGTGGAGGAAGAGCAAAGGTGTTAAACCAATAAGGAAGAAGCTCGGCAAGAAACCAACGCTGCTTCCTGTTTTTTATTCGTATGATGAACACAGAAACATGTGAAAGGTGTGTCCATGCTTTGTAAAAATATTAAAAAGGGATGCACAACCAAATTCAGGTAGAACATTAATGCTTCACAAGAGACTGTCTCATTGCAAGATGGGATATGATTTTATTATTATCTCCTCATTTTTCCAGATATTTAATGGCAAGAAAAGAGGAAAAAAAGTGAATGGTCCTTTCTACAGCCAGTTCTGTTGGTCTGTTCTGGGCTCCTGTAGAGTAGGGATGCGACGATTTCATCTCAGATCACGATCAAAAGGTTGATCATGGAGAATTTTTGTTATGTCTGTAATTGGAAATATCATCACAAGTGACTTGAAAAAGCTCCCTAGACCACCATCATGGTAGAGAAGTGAAAATAGCCTGATTTAAAACGTATTTTTATGCAGGGGGATCCTATGTTTTATCATCCTCACATCTGCTTGACTGACAAACAAATCCGACCTGGTAGCGTTTTCCTTTCCTGTTAGACACCCACTGAGTTAACATGATGATACCAGGAGATCTTCGTGGCTCACAATTGCTCTGCTCAGCTGGAAGCAGCTTCAGGTTGAACAGGTAATAAAGAGAACGACAACTTCAATTACCTTCAGGAAGAGGATCAAAGCTTTGTGTTCAAACATCTTCACAGCTCTGATGTCAGCCAGAAAATAGGTTTCCCTCACTGAGTCTACGCCTCGCTCTTCTTCTATTATTCCTTCAGAACTTCTTCATGAAAGACTTGTCAGTAGAGTGAAAGTAGCAGAAAATGACCATAAACCTTTAGCAGTTCAGTGGAAGGCTGCAGCACAAATCTGAGACTGTTGGGGGATACACCTGCAGCTGTGTGTCAGCCTGTCGTCTGTGTGAACCATTGATCTGGTTTCTAACGACACCCGACGTCAGCTGGTTGTGTTTCTACTGTGTGTAGAGCAGGTGTGTAGGCGGAGAGGAAACGCATCAGAGGCTGGACGTGTTGTTCACACCAGTGTTGGCATCTGCTGCTGTGGGTGCTACTAGAGACGCTGGAGGAGGAGGTGGCTCCTCGTCTGAGGACATGTTTGTCCCTGTCTCATCTCTATGTGTAGTAAAGAAGACCAGCGGGACAGAGTGAATACTCACTCAGAGCTGGGAGCTGCATGCATGTAGTCTTGTTATGATCATCTTTTAATTTGACAAACATCGTGGTATCATTCATAAACATATTTGTCTCTTACTGTTGACTACCATACATATGTTCTTCTGAAATAAAGGGGCGGGACTTAGCAGAAACAAAAGCTGAGTTGCGGTGCCGGTAATGAAAGGATGGATGGGAAATGCGTCTTTGCTGAGAACATAAGGAAATGATGGATTCTGGTACGTTGCTGTTTAGTGATTTAGGAACACAAGGAGCCCAATCTGCCCTTTTAAATTAATTCAATTTAACTATGCCTGGCAGAATAAAAATAATCTCACCAAAAGAAAATACCCAGAAGATGAAGAGGAGCTAAAGTCAAACACGTTTACAATGAAGGTGTTTATTCATAATGTGTGTGTGTCCTCTACCTGTCAGTCATGTCAACGACTCCCTCCCCTCCTCCTTGTTCAGCAGTCAGCGCTGTCACATCTGGCATCCCAACTCTCTCCAGGAAACACATCTCTGGATCCGCCCTCATGGCGTTGTACCGCTCGTAGCCTGGGAATGAAACACACAACGCATTAACACACACACACACACACACACACACACACAATAATTAAACATTCACCAGCAGTAAACATCAGAAACACACACACCACACACACACACACACACAATAATTAAAACATTCACCAGCAGTAAACATCAGAAACACACACACACACACACACAATAATTAAACATTCACCAGCAGTAAACATCAGAAACACACACACACACACACACACACACACACACACACACACACACAATAATTAAAACATTCACCAGCAGTAAACATCAGAAACACACACACACACACAATAATTAAAACATTCACCAGCAGTAAACATCAGAAACACACACACACACACACACACACACACAGCGTGTTCCTCCATAAAGGACAGACCTGCTAAAAAGCCAACAACGCATAAACAACACACTTACACATAGAAACCAAACACACATAAACACAAATAAACAACATATCACACAGGTAACAGGTAACACCTCACACACAATCAATGCACCGCACAAACACACAAGCAACACACATACACAACAAACCACACACACACACACACACACAACAACACAACAAGCAACAATGACTGAATCTTCTTTAGATCAAATGAAGCCAACTATCCGGTAGACGGATATCGTGGTCCTCCAGCGGCCCTCACCGTGTTTGTGGACTCCTATGAGGAGACACTTGTCAGCGTCTGCATCCCACCATGTCGCTGGTATCTCTATGTAGTCGATGTCGGGTAGGGACACCTCCAGTTTACTGTCAACACAAACAGACCAACACGTAAACAATCAGTCAGTCAGTTTGAGTCAGAACAGCCTGAAAGAAAACACTCAGTCACACTGTCACATGACACCTTTACTGAGTGTCTGATCGCTTTGTTCTGTTCACTGCTACATTAAACATACAGGAGGACAAAAGCATCCAATAAAGCATCACGTCAACACGCCAGGACAGTTTATCAACAACCATCTGATCCATTAGCTGCTCCGTACCTGGATGGTATCCCCTCCACGGCCTGATTGGCAGCTTCACCCAGAACCTCCACCTTCAGGTAGTACAACATCCGCACCCTTAGCAGCACCCTGAGGAGAGAGAGAGAGGGCTTAATGTTGTGTCAAAGGCATGACGGTAATAGATTACTTTCTCATGGGAGCTGAGGTGTTACAGTGTGTCTCGCAGCTGCTGTTCTGAATTTAACAATGGTAATTGACACT
Source organism: Chelidonichthys spinosus (assembly GCA_029853015.1). Lineage (NCBI taxonomy): Eukaryota > Metazoa > Chordata > Actinopteri > Perciformes > Triglidae > Chelidonichthys > Chelidonichthys spinosus. The sequence goes on along the minus strand of CM056822.1, from coordinate 26,418,786 downwards.
TTGCTAAGTCCCGCCCCTCGAAGACTGGCCAATCATAGTGTAGCATCAGCAAACTCCGACCAGTGTTGGTGATATAACGTTGTGTGATACTCGTTACCAGGAGAGCTGGGGGGAGACTTACCTTTATAACATTTTAGGATTTTACATTAAAACCTGTGGAACCAAAAATACAATAAAACACTTCCATGCTACGCTAACTACTCAAGGTGTACTGAATGTATTCACATAGCACGTCTGCTTTTTTATTGTAACCGTTAATGAAATGTAAATGTGTAAACGGACTTGTTGCAGTGTTGTTTGAGGTGTTTCTTGTAGCTCTCGTCCTGCAGCACCACCTCCGGGTTACAGTGGACCAGCCAGTCGGCGTTCTTCACCTCAGGAACATTCAGCTGATTCTTCAGCTTCTTCCCCTTCCGACCCCGAGGAACCGGAGCCGATAACCCTGGGACAGAGAAATAACCTCCCCGTCATGGTGAATCATTACGAACCGTAGATTATGTATAACTATATTTAATGAAATTAAGTTATAGATATAATTGTGTTGTGGCTTATTTGGGCATGTGGATGAGTGGAATAAAAAGAGACCATATCCCTGGTTCTGCTGCATCAGTCTTGAAAACGTCATGAGTAAAATGGTGAATCTGTGGCGTACGCTCTCAACTCTAACTGAAGGAGAGAGTTGGAGGCTAACATTATAGTGCATGATAAGAGTGAAATGCTCACCAGAGTGATTGAGCAGCGCCTGGTCCTGACCCTCTTTGGTAGGTGTGATCAGATCCCAGATGAAGCTCTTGATTTTGTCGTCACCTTTGTAGTGTCTCAGGCAGTAAACCAGCAGAGCCCTGCAGGAAAAACACCTTGTTCACACGACTCATTCAACGATGGCCGAGTGTGTCGAGGACACAGAGATAAAATGGGAGACATTCAAGTCAACGTAGCAGAGTGGCGGTCATATCTATTTGTACCGTAAACCGACTCACGTCACTGAGGTTTTCTAGTAACGACTCTCATTGGAGTAGAAACGTTATGAAGCAGAGAGACACAGACGGAATGAGTACAATGTAACGACTTAATGCTTCACCCACACTCTGATCGCAGGAAACAAGTGCAACATTAAAGCAGTGGAATTAGCAAGGCAGCTAGCTCAGCCAGCTAGTTAGCTAGGTTCCTATTTCTACCATTCATTAACGCTACACTGGTCACAGATAATAAGCCGGGCTGCAGGCTGGTGAACGAGGGCAGAGCTGGGTCTAATGGTCCCTCCAGCTCACTGCCCGTCACTTTGGAGAAAGACAACATATCTAGCTACCTAACTAACTAGCGGTCTAGCTACGTAGCAAACTAGCTACCTAACTAACTAGTGGCCTAGCTACGTAGCAAACTAGCTACCTAACTAACTAGCGGTCTAGCTACGTAGCAAACTAGCTACCTAACTAACTAGTGGCCTAGCTACGTAGCAAACTAGCTACCTAACTAACTAGCGGTCTAGCTACGTAGCAAACTAGCTACCTAACTAACTAGTGGCCTAGCTACGTAGCAAACTAGCTACCTAACTAACTAGTGGCCTAGCTACATAGCAAACTAGCTGTCTAACTAACTAGCGGTTTAGCTACGTAGCAAACTAGCTACCTAACTAACCAGTGGCCTAGCTACATACCAAACTAGCTATCTAACTAACTAGCGGTTTAGCTACGTAGCAAACTAGCTACCTAACTAACCAGTGGCCTAGCTACGTAGCAAACTAGCTACCTAACTAACTACTGGCCTAGATACGTAGCAAAGTCGTAGTAAAGTCTGATGTCTGTATGGATACGGCATCTATGTCAGGTCAAATGAAACAGACACACTTGCTCTTCTTACCTACAGATCACCTCCATGTCTCTCTCTGCCAGGTGCCATTTAAACCGACCGTGGTTCATGATGTCCTTCCACCGACCCCACCTGGACACACACAGGAATGGAGAGGAGAGTAAAAATGTAGCTCAGATACATCTTCACTTCACACCACAGTGATGTTTGCTCCATTATGTTCACTGTTGACCACCAAAAAGATAAATATCTCACAACAAGAAACTTTTTACTGGACTGTCCAATCTTCAGGTGTCTCTGCACACCTGCAAAGAGCCTTCAGCTCGCTGCTATGGAGACGCTGGGGAGAGAACGTGTGCAGCAGATATGAACGAGTAGTGAAACACACCCGAAGATCAGCAGGTTCTTTTCGACCCTGAAGCACTCGGCACGGAGGTATCGGCGGGCGCGTTCGCCCAGACGGCGAGTTCGACACGGACGCTCCTCCGAGTCGCTGTCCAGCTCGGAGAACTCCATCAACTCGTCATCCTCAAAGGAGTTGTAGTGACGGGTCTGTTTCCTCACCCGAGGGGTGTCGATCACCAAGGACTCCTGGATGGGAGGGAAGGGAGCGGAGGAGAGGAGAGACGTATAGGGGAGGAGTAGAAGACAGAGTATGAGAGGGGAGTAAATGGGAGGGGGGAGACAATGATATCTTTATCCTCATGTCCATCCTCCTGTTCTTCATTCATTCCTCTGGTACTCCATCTCTATTCCTCCTCTCATGGTTCTCCTTCTCTACTCCTTCTACCTTCTTCTTACCTCAACAAGAAGGAAGATCATCTCCTGCTCAGCCTGTCTCCTGTTTAACCTTCAGTTCCCTTCTCTCTGTCTCTTTCTTGTTCGTTCCCTTCATACTTTCTTCTTCTTCTTCTTTGTCTCTCTTCTTCTACCACCTCCTCTCTTACTTCCTGTCCCTTTCCTTCATTCCTCCCCTTCTCTCTGTACCTTCTCAGACTTGGAGTCGATCTCCACCTCAGCGATCTTGGCCCATTTCTGCCAGAAGTTGGGGTCGTCCAGAGAGATATCCGTCCTGTTTCCAGATGAGATGAAACTGGCCTAAGAAGGAAAAACAGAGAAAGGCTTGATGGTTAACAGCTACGGACAGATGACTGAAGCTGAACGTTTTTTCACTAATATATAATATTTGATCTTCAAGCCAAAATATTCCAAGTATTCAGTGTTTCCTCCAAAAAGACGCTGGAACAAAATAATAAATATATAAAAATAAACATTATTCATAATATTTATATTATTTTGTTATTGAAAACATTTTGTTTTGAAGCAGCATAATCAGGAAATGGTTTAACAGGACTCAGACAGCTGGTCTCGGCTCGACTCCAGACCTGGTTCTCCTCCTCTCTTGTTCTGGGTTTGTGAACGGACCCGTTTCTGGTTCAGGACTCCTACCTTGGCGAAGGTGGACCCTTTCCCTTCAGTCTGGATGGTGATGGTCTGAGTTCGTCTCTGAAGGATCTGATCAATGTCTTCCTCACAGAACTTGGAGCCCTCGTCTTCTTCGTCCATCAGGGCTCCGTATGCTCCTTTTTTCAACAAATCCTCCACCTCCAGCTTAGAAAGCTGCTGCACCTTCAGCAAAAAGAAAAAGGGTTGTATTACATAATCCAGGCCACAGCTGATCACATCCCTGGAGAACATCTCCAAACTATCCTACAACATCCAATAACAGTCTCGCACCCCGTTGAGACTTCCTTTACGGTTGATGTCCTGGAGGACGGCTTTGTCCAATCCCAGCTTCAGACTGGCCTTGTCAAACATTTCCCTCTCGTACGAGTTCCTGGTGATCAGTCTGTAGACTTTCACCGCTTTGCTCTGGCCAATCCTGTGGCAGCGTGCCTGGGCCTGAGAGGAGAGAGGGAATATAACAGTGTGATGTATTATTATGATGATGCATAATTAGTGCAGTCGGACATAAGAACAGCATTGGATGGATGCAGGTTTGTGCTTAAACCATCACAGTTTGTGTAAGCTGTAGTGTGAGCACCATCAATTGGGCTGCACGATATTGGAACAAAACTGAAATTGGCGTATTTTTCCTGCAATATATATTGAGATATGCACGTGGCATATTGCATTATGTGAGATGCATACGATACACATTTGTACAAGATGATAAGATACGATAAGACGAGATAGGATGCAGCCCTCGGCTCACCTGCAGGTCGTTCTGAGGGTTCCAGTCCGAGTCGAAGATGATGCAGGTGTCTGCAGCTGTCAGGTTGATCCCCAGACCTCCAGCTCTGGTGCACAGCAGGAACACGAAGCGGTCCGAGTCCGGTTTGCAGAACCGGTCGATGGCCGCCTGCCGCAGGTTCCCTCTGACGCGGCCGTCGATGCGTTCGTACGTGTAGCTGGAGAAAACACGCAGTAATAATGTCAATCACAATCAAAAATACTATTTCAAATCAATTACAAATACATTTCTGGAAATAAAATGACCTTACTTAATTACAACCACTCTTCTATATTAGCATAAATATATTTAAGAAAATATAGAAATAATGGAAATAATGATAATGTAAAGGACATAATGCTACAATATAAAACACACACATATAAACACAACTTTAACTTTGTTGTTCTGTCCAGTGCAACTGCAGTATAACTGAGTATGCAACAGTTGAAAGTGATTGTAGAGTTTAATCATTAAAAGAGGAAGAGAAGTCAGATACTTTGGGGTCATGGTAGTCAATGTGTCTTTGCATCCGTGTCCTCACCGTCTCTGGATGAGGTAGTCCTCCATGATGTCCAGACAGCGGACCATCTGGGAGAAGACCAGCACCTTGTGTCCCCCGGCCAGGAGTTTGGGCAGCAGCTTGTCGATCAGCACCAGTTTACCAGCTGCCTGGATCATGGCCTGCAGCTGGAAGTCCAGCGCGTCTGGACTGTGGACCTTCCTGAAGCTCTCCAGAATCTTCTCCTCGGCTCCTGGGAGGAGGAAAGAATATTTTTGTGTAGCTCTTTGTGTGCAGTTTCTGGCTTTCTGTCTGGACTTCCTGCTGGTTGAACACGTTACTAGGTGGCAAAGTGCTGTGTCAGTATAGTTGGATCATTTACTGCTGATTAAACCAGATGTTCCATGTAATGAGGAAGAACAAGGTCAATGATTGTATCTAACCACAGTTAGAGATGATCGTCTGTCCGAAGAGTCCATTCTTTGAAGCGTATGCGTCAGCGTATGAGTCGGCTCTTTGTCAAATGTAAAGTTTAACTTTCATCGTCTGTCCCAGTATAGAGGGAATACCTAACCTTCACTCCAAGGCTTTGGCAAGAAGCCCATTTTCATTTTGATGGTGTTTAACATTATTCTCCTGGTCCACCAGCGCCTCTACTGGCTATGAGTGGTAGCTCTACATACTGTGAGTGAGACTAAAAGCCCCATTTAGATGGCCTGACTGCTTTGACCCACCTTTCTGCCATTACGGCGGAATCGTCTGTCCGAAAGGGGCTTAACACTCACACAGAACAAAGCTGTCCACAAGTCCACAAGACTGAGTCCGCCGGACCGAGTCCACGAGACCGGAGTACACAATCCGAGTCCACGAGACCGAAGTCCACGAGATGGAGTCCAGTGTGATACTGCAACTCTGGGTCTCTCCTCATAGTTTCCTAGCTGACAGGGAGCCTGGTACCGATGGGATTTGAACCTTTCCCAGTCAGAATGTCGACTCTCTTGCTAACCGGGTGCTGCGGTGACTCAGATAGTAAAGTCAACCAATCCCATGAATGTGTGTGTGTGTGTGTGTGTGTTTGTCCTCACCTGTGATCAGGTAGGGGTGGTTGCAGCACTTGCGGAGCTCCATCATGGTGTTAATGAGGTTGGGCATGTTGTGCTGGTTGGCTCCTTTGGACAGGAAGGAGAAGTTCTTCTCCAAGATGGCTCGATAATATTTCTTCTGAATGTTGGTGAGCTCCACCTGCAGGAACACAGCTGTTAGTATCCAGACTGGTAAATATATATGAATCCGTTTCTGGTGTGAAGCTGCTAACAAAGTTAGCTTCCTAATTTAAAGTGTTAAAGTCATCTCAGTAGCTAATTTTGTTGGTAGTATGGCAGCGACAGTGACAAGACCAGTGTAGCGACCGATCAAGAGATAACGTCTGCCTGTGTGTCAGCTCATCACTCTCTGTTTAGAAGCAGCTGACAAATATTTAGAATAAATACGTGAATTAAAAAACACAAACAACGGTGACACTATTTCTAATCAATATAGTGGATTTGATCATGTGGGAGGTGTTAGGTGGGGAACTTAAACTCCTTGAGAAAAGCAGGGAGGGAGCGGAGGAGAGTCAAACGCATGAAATGGATAATTATTCTAATTTATCAGAATGAGATACTTCATAACATACATATTATTTATTTTATTATATCTTATTATATTTTATAATATATTTAATTGTTTGTAGAAGATTATCAGTGTATCTTCTTGCCAGATTTGCTGGCGGGACGCAGAGAAAATAGACCAGACAGTTAAACTATCTCTGAAGATCACAAGCTGGACCTTGTCACTGCACTGCGTCCTGTCCGAACAGTCCAAGTGGGTTTCATGCTCGCTGAAAGGAATTTGCAGCACATCCGCATCCAGTTTCTAATCCAAGCCCAACAAGCACCTTCTCACCAACCACTGAGCTCACATTGGGATCGTTTCTTTCATCCATGTTCAATCATTTACAATTTTATTAAAGATCCCATATTATATTGTTTTTCATCAATCCCACACAGCTGTCAGAGGTCCAACAACACTGTATTCGATATGCATTGCCCCAAACCCATCCGTGAGCCTGAATCTCAGCTGTCTAAAAGCTGCTCTGCTGAGCTCTGCTGAGAACAGGCTGTTTCTGTGTCTGTACCTTTAAATGCTAATGAGCTCCGTCTCTCATCGCCTACTTGGAGAGAGACAGAGACGATGCCGCTTACGCTAGCGGTAGCATGCACCAATGTTTACAGTGGATGTATCGCTATGGCTCGCCTATGTGGCTCAGGTGAAGTTGCTGGTCCCGTATGGTTGGGACAGATCCTTTTAGGAGGGTCAGTGTCGAGGCAATGCCAGCATTGTACAGACCCTCGTTACTGAAGCAGTCTGATGTGAAGTGGTTAGCACACAAATACAAGCTAACACGGACCGTAGCCGGCACATTGTCAGCCAGGACAAAGGAACAAAGGAGATAAAAACTACAACCACCATTTTAGTGTCACCTCGCAACTGGGTGCGAGATGTGATGTCACACAACTGGTGCCCTATTGGCTGACAACTGCAGGGGACTCCTGGACCAGCCGTGAGCTATAAATCCCGGCGCCATCGGAAGAACTTTCTCTCGCCCCCGTAACTCGCGTTACAACAGGAGGTGAACATCACGTCTGCAGCGTTTTCCTTTGTCCTAGGCAGCAGTCTTTCCCCCAAACTCGCTGGATGAGCAACAGACTGTTTTACCCCTCTTTTTCTCTACTCGTTTTATTTTTCTTTTGTTCATCATTTTGGATCCTGAGGAGACCGCCGCGACAGCGCGACTCTCCTGTTTACCCGCGGAAGGAAGAACACACTTTCTTCGTCCCAGCTGCCAGCAGAACGGATAACTCGACCCGTCTTTGTCTGAAATCAGCTGACTAAATCGCCAAGCCCCGCGATTGTTCATCGTTGCCTGCAGAAGGAAGAATTACTAACGGTTTTCTTCAACTAATTGGATCCGGCGCTGAACTGGTGGCTGCATCCGGCCATCTCTCGCTCTCTCTCGCCCCCTCTCGCTACTCCATCTGACGTCAGACATCTCCCTCTCTCTCTCTCTCGCTCTCTCTCGACACACACGCACGCATGCACACTCCACGTCTGTCTCTCCGTCTGTTTAGCTTAGCTTTGTGGTAGTTAGGTAATAAGGCTTTGTTAATTGCAGTGTTATTGATTGTGATCATTATTACTGATTTTAATAAAACTTATCACATTATAACTAGCGGTCTCTTGTGCTTGTTGTGTATATGTCACTGGATAACAGCAGGTTGTGAAGGCTAGTGCTTGAATTTCATGCCTTTTTAATTGTTAGATTGTTTTTATGCTTCTATGCTAATGATCACGATGATTGGCATGTGAGTAGAAAACCTTTATATTGAGACTGAATACAGTTTTAGGTTATCTTTTCCCTGATCCAGTTCCTGGATCCCTGGTCCCTGAGGACCAGTTTATTGGTGTAGAGACCAGAGAAAACCTGTTTTCCATAATATGGGACCTTTAAGAATTCTGTTGTGATTAAACAAAATTGTTTTTAAGATTTTAAGACGAGTAATTAAAACCCAAATAAAGAAGTTAACCTGCCTGACTCCAGGTGTCATTGGTGAAGTATCATAAACTATAAAGCGCTCCATGTTATCACCTCTATGATGGTCTCCTCTTTGGGCGCCAGGTTTTTCTCCACATCGTCCTTCAGTCTCCTCAACATCATCGGCTTCAGAATGGCCTGAAGCTTCTTCACCTGTTGTAGAGGAGGCAACGTGATCATGAACACTAATGTTACATCATATACTTACTATTAGTTACTTACCAAAGCAACACAAGACACAGACAAAACAAAAAAAACAATAACCACATTTGAGTTTTTTGTTAGTTAATGAAACAACAAAAATAAACATTGCCTTTTCCGTTGCTTCAGCTCATAATGAAAACAACTCTCCCACTAGTTTCAGTAGACTCACTTTTATCTAATTGCTGTTTCTTAATTGATTGTATATTGTTTCACTTATTATTATTTGTTATAAGAAAAGATGATAAAATAATTCAGATTAACATATGTTAATCTGAATTATTTGCATCATCTTTTCACTGTACAGCACTTGTAAAAGGATTCTATTCAAACATTATTAGTGACTGTGAGTGTGGCCGTCCCTGCTCAGAGTTCAGCAGCCAGAGAGATGAGATCAGCACATTCCTCAGATGTTTCCAGGCGACGCTGATCTGCAGCTACATGAAAACACACCTGTTCATCCGTCTTCAGGTCTCCGAACTCCTCCAGGAAGGTGCTTTCTGAGGGAAACTGCAGCGGCTCCAGGAAGTTCAACAGGCTGAACAGCTCCTCCACTGAGTTCTGCAGAGGGGTTCCCGTCAGCAGAACCTTGTGTTCCTGTTAGAAACATGGTTCTCTTTATCTTTCACAGCCTGCTGCTTCTAATCACTCAGTTCATTCAAACGCGACTGAACATGATAAAGAAACAAGATCAATCAGAAGAGACAAACGTACCAATGAAGGTGAGCCTGGAGGAAAGTGGTTCACACCAAACGTGAAGCGACTTTTCACCTCAAGTTCAGCCTGATTTATGCTTCCCTGAGGGTTGCGAGTGTCCGCATGGCCAAATGACGTCAAACCATCAGACGCAGGTTTTCACCTGTCTGTATGTGGTCGGAATCACCGCGAGGAGAAACTCAGAGTATCAGAGATCCAAATGTGTCCTTGATTCCACTTTAGGTCACAGACAGACAGACAGACAGACCGTCTCTGGTTTCTCCAGTCTGGTCTGGTCTCTGGACTAATGTGGACTACTATTATAGACCTCTTGGGGACCACAGACACAAGAGACAACATTTATTTCCTCCATTGGGATTCATCAACATCAGGACGACAGGAGGAGAATCTCAACGCAGATAGGCTTTAGAGACACACTTTATCACTCCAGTTGAAATTCAAAAAGCGTTGAAACTTCGATGGATATTATCACAAATCCCCGTCTAGTCACGTCTTTGTCTTTGATTGTGCTGAGTGAAGTTCGCTTCGTGTTTGGTGTGAACACGGCTTTAGAGGATGGGTAAGATACGTGTAGCAAAAGGTAGAGTATATATTCTAGGCATGGGACGATATGAACATTTAATGTCACGTCTATCCTGACCTAAATAATTGCAATAATAAATATTATCCTGATAATCATCAAAATATGTGTAAAACTCTTACAATGTCACTGAAAAATGCTGGAATCACTTTACATTTTGCAAAGAAACAAATATGAAAATGAAATGAGGCTCTATTTTCCTACTTTCTGTCCCATGACAGTGAACCAGGCAGCGTTTTCTTGTCACTCGATTTCAGATTACCCGTTAGCATGTTTTGTTTTGTGTTTTTATATTGTGATAAATCCCTCCATCGTCCCGTCTCAAACACATCGTGTCCATCGAACACTCAGACTGACCAGGTTCATGAGTTTGAGCCCCTCCAGCAGTTTGCAGTTCCTGTTTTTCAGCCGGTGAGCTTCGTCGATCACCACGCAGCGCCAGTGCAGCTTCTTGAGGTCCGGACAGTCGGCCATGATCATCTCGAAGGTGGTGATCACCCCGTGAAACTTCAGCACACCCGGGATGGTGTTACCCTGACAACGGCACATGTACAGTTATCATCAGAGGTGGGTGACTCACTCCTTCACCTTTAACCTGCCAATTAAAACGTTGCTGGACGGGTGAATTTATCAGGCGAGACCAACGTCAATGATCACTTCTGTCGGCGCCACATCAGACCGTACTGCAGCGATGACACTGATGAGATGGAGCTCAACTACGTCTTTATATCACAGATGTGGACGAGACCAGCTCAACAGGAAGGGTTCAAGAGTCTCACAAGTGTCAATGCCTTGAACTTAGAATTTAATAATCAGAGTGAGGTGTGCTGTAGAAATAAACCCGACTCGCCTAAAACGTGGGGCGGTTTTCCAGAAAAAGTATGTCATTTAAAATCAATGTTTTATCATGAACATACAACTGAATTTAAACTTCGCATGAAAGAAACGTTCCTAAAACGTGTGTGTGTGATGTCAGGTGAAATGATGGGTCAGACGTTACCTGAGCGTCTCTGTAGAACATCTCGTACTGCATTATCATCTGCCGGCTGATCTGCGAGCCGTGATACACGATGACGTTCAGGTTCGTCCACGTGCGAAACTCCCTCTCCCAGTTGGTGATGGTGGAGAGCGGGGCGATGATGAGGAAGGGCCCGCGGATCCCCATGCTGAACATCTCGTACAGGTAGGTGATGGACTGGATGGTCTTTCCTAAACCCATTTCATCTGCCAGGATGCAGTTTTTCCTAGAGGACAGACGGAGACGGTGTGAGGGAGCAGGACATGGTACGCAACATGCTGGTGATCTTTATATCAACCGCCAACAGTTGGTCCTCATTTAAATCCTCATTTACGGTGAAATCTGGTCAGAAATGAGACAGTGAAGTTTAAAACTACACCGTTTATCAACACCAGAGAGATAAAAACAGGCATGAACTTGGATTGATGGATGCTAGGCGATGCTAACATTGTAGCTGCTCCATCAACACTCCAAATAAGGTCATAAATACAGCAGAGACCTTGTTGTTTGGACCACAGACAGTCTGGTTTCTCCACATAGTCTGGTCTGTGGACCACTATTATAGACCTCTGGGGGACCACAGACACAGGAGACAACATTTGTTTCCTCCATTTAGGATTCAGTGACGACAGGAGGACGAGTTGAAATATTTCCGCTCATTTTCAACTCTCAGACTGGTCCAGATATATAACCTGCTGGATACTTTGTTAAATTTGTGTTCCTGATATCCAAAGGCTCAAGTGCTGACATCATGTTGCATGAACTCATTAGTTGTCATACGGTTCAGTTTTAAAGTCAGTTCATTTGTGGGACTGATGCTGTTTATGTCGCTTTAAGTTCTCAGCATCAACACGACTTTAACATTTAGCTGACCATAATAGCCATTTTAATTATTATGTGTCTGTGAATGTATAGAAATGTATTATAAATGTTTGCTCACCTGTTGTACCAGTTGAATAGTAACCAGTTCATTCCCTCTAACTGGTATTCTCGGAGCTGGTTTCCATTGCGGTAATCTCTGGAGCCCTCCAGTTTCTGCCACTTGTCTGGAGGAGGACGCTCCTGGAACATGAACACACATTAAGCCTTCATTAGATACGATGAGAAAAGACTGAAAAGAACAAGGAGAATATCAAAAAGGAAAGAGAGGACACTGTCTGAATGAAGTACTGCCACCGGTGGAGATACTGATAATAGTGGTTTAATGAAAGGCTAAAGAGCAGGAATCATTTGCTCAGGTCTCGGTCCGGTTCCTCTCAGGTTGTATTCAACATCTAACAAAGAGCGATGGCTGAATGAAGAGTCTGGCCTTCAAGGTGGCCAACACACAGACTCAACCAATCACACATGTGCAGAGAAACAGACCTGCAGTTGTTTTTTATAACCTCAATGTCAAGCAGGTGGTTCTCCTGCTGATGAGGATTTAAAACACTTTGTAACCCATGGATAAAAGGTTATCATTATTATTATTATTATTATTATTATTATTATTATTATTATTATATCATGGTTTCACCTTTTTCTTTCATTTAAAGCCAAACTTAAAGCCACAAAAATGAGTCATGAATCTGCATATTTCTTGAGAGGAAATATTAGTTTAACTGCTCCAAAGAAACTCGTCCTCTCTGCCTCGGCATCAAATAATCAGCGTAGTCAGGAGAGGAGGCGGACAAACAAACACAGCACTTTAACCCAGAAGACTGTTGTTCCTGTCCCGTGTCAAACTGAATGCAGACATTTTATCACATCAGTCATTGGCAACGTGATTCATCGAGTCAGTCAAATGTCCTTACTTGTCAAAACGTGTCCACGCTTGACAAATGTCCTCGCTTGTAAAAAACAATGTCCTCGCTAGTCAAAACAATGTCCCCGCTTGACAAATGTCCTCGCTTGTCAAATCAATGTCTCTGCTTGTCAAAACAATGTCCTCGCTAATCAAAACAATGTCCTCGCTAATCAAAACAATGTCCTCGCTTGTCAAAACAATGTCCCCGCTTGACAAATGTCCTCGCTTGTCAAAACAATGTCTCTGCTTGTCAAAACAATGTCCTCGCTTGTCAAAACAATGTCCTCGCTTGTCAAAACAATGTCCCCGCTTGACAAATGTCCTCGCTAGTCAAAACAACGTCCTCGCTTGTCAAAACAATGTCTCTGCTTGTCAAAACAATGTCCTCGCTAGTCAAAACAACGTCCTCGCTTGTCAAAACAATGTCCTCGCTAGTCAAAACAATGTCTCTGCTTGTCAAAACAATGTCCTCGCTAGTCAAAACAACGTCCTTGCTTGTCAAAACAATGTCTCTGCTTGTCAAAACAATGTCCTCGCTAGTCAAAACAACGTCCTCGCTTGTCAAAACAATGTCCTCGCTTGTCAAAACAATGTCCCCGCTTGACAAATGTCCTCGCTAGTCAAAACAACGTCCTCGCTTGTCAAAATAATGTCCTTGCTTGATAAAACAATGTCCTCGCTTGTCAAAAAAAAATGTCCTCTGCTTGTCAAAACAATGTCCTCGCTTGTCAAAATAATGTCCTTGCTTGATCAAAACAATGTCCTCTGCTTGTCAAAACAAATGTCCTCGCTTGTCAAAACAACGTCCTCGCTTGTCAAAACAATGTCCGTGAAACAATGTCCCCGCTTGACAAAGTCCTCGTTGTCAAAACATGTCCTGCTTGCAGATTCCCTGTCAAAATAATGTCCTTGCTTGATAAAACAATGTCCTCGCTTGTCATATATATATATAAAAATGTCCTCGCTAGTCATATAACAATGTTCCTTGTCTTGTCATTAAACCAACTAAGCCAAAACAATGTCCTACGCTTGTCTAAGAAAAATGTCCTCCTTGTCCAAAACAATCGTCCTCCGCTTGTCAAAATAATGTCAAACAGATGTCCACGCTTGACAAACAAACCGTTTACCCAAATGCTGCTTGTCAATGTCCCGCTTGTCAAAATAATGTCCTTGCTTATCAAAATGCAACGTCTCTCGCTTGTCAAAACAATGTCCTCGCTTGTCAAAACAATGTCCCCGCTTGACAAATGTCCTCGCTAGTCAAAACAACGTCCTCGCTTGTCAAAATAATGTCCTTGCTTGATAAAACAATGTCCTCGCTTGTCAAAAAAATGTCCTCGCTAGTCAAAACAACGTCCTCGCTTGTCAAAAAAAAATGTCCTCGCTTGTCAAAACAACGTCCTCGCTTGTCAAAACAATGTCCAAACAATGTCCACGCTTGACAAATGTTCTCGTTTGTCAAACATTGTCCTTGCTTGTCAAAATGTCCCCACTTGTCAAAATAATGTCCTTGCTTGATAAAACAATGTCCTCGCTTGTCAAACAAAAAAAATGTCCTCGCTTGTCAAAACAATGTCCTTGCTTGTCAAAACAACGTCCAAAACAATGTCCTCGCTTGTAAAAACAATGTCCTCGTTTATGAAAACAATGTTTCCGCTTGTCAAAATAATGTCAAAACAATGTCCTCGCTTGTCAAAACAACGTCCTCGCTTGTCAAAACAACGTCCTCGCTTGTCAAAACAATGTCCTCGCTAGTCAAAACAACGTCCTCGCTTGTCAAAACAATGTCCTCGCTTGTCAAAACAATGTCCCCGCTTGACAAATGTCCTCGCTAGTCAAAACAACGTCCTCGCTTGTCAAAATAATGTCCTTGCTTGATAAAACAATGTCCTCGCTTGTCAAAAAAAATGTCCTCGCTAGTCAAAACAACGTCCTCGCTTGTCAAAATAATGTCCTTGCTTGATAAAACAATGTCCTCGCTTGTCAAAAAAAAATGTCCTCGCTTGTCAAAACAACGTCCTCGCTTGTCAAAACAATGTCCAAACAATGTCCCCGCTTGACAAATGTTCTCGTTTGTCAAACATTGTCCTCTTGCAATTCCCTGTCAAAATAATGTCCTTGCTTGATAAAACAATGTCCTCGCTTGTCAAAAAAAAAAAAATGTCCTCGCTTGTCAAAACAATGTCCTTGCTTGTCAAAACAACGTCCTTAAACAATGTCCTCGCTTGTAAAAACAATGTCCTCCTTGTATGAAAACAATGTTTCCGCTTGTCAAAATAATGTCCAAACAATGTCCTCGCTTGTCAAAACAACGTCCTCGCTTGTCAAAAACCTCTTCAAGTCCTCCTTGTCAAAACAATGTCCTGCTGTCAAAACAACGTCCTCGCTTGTCAAAACAATGTCCTCGCTTGTCAAAACAATGTCCCCGCTTGACAAATGTCCTCGCTAGTCAAAACAACGTCCTCGCTTGTCAAAATAATGTCCTTGCTTGATAAAACAATGTCCTCGCTTGTCAAAAAAATGTCCTCGCTAGTCAAAACAACGTCCTCGCTTGTCAAAAAAAAATGTCCTCGCTTGTCAAAACAACGTCCTCGCTTGTCAAAACAATGTCCAAACAATGTCCACGCTTGACAAATGTTCTCGTTTGTCAAACATTGTCCTTGCTTGTCAAATGTCCCCACTTGTCAAAATAATGTCCTTGCTTGATAAAACAATGTCCTCGCTTGTCAAAAAAAAAAAATGTCCTCGCTTGTCAAAACAATGTCCTTGCTTGTCAAAACAACGTCCAAACAATGTCCTCGCTTGTAAAAACAATGTCCTCGTTTATGAAAACAATGTTTCCGCTTGTCAAAATAATGTCAAAACAATGTCCTCGCTTGTCAAAACAACGTCCTCGCTTGTCAAAACAACGTCCTCGCTTGTCAAAACAATGTCCTCGCTAGTCAAAACAACGTCCTCGCTTGTCAAAACAATGTCCTCGCTTGTCAAAACAATGTCCCCGCTTGACAAATGTCCTCGCTAGTCAAAACAACGTCCTCGCTTGTCAAAATAATGTCCTTGCTTGATAAAACAATGTCCTCGCTAGTCAAAACAATGTCTCTGCTTGTCAAAACAATGTCCTCGCTAGTCAAAACAACGTCCTTGCTTGTCAAAACAATGTCTCTGCTTGTCAAAACAAATGTCCTCGCTAGTCAAAACAACGTCCTCGCTTGTCAAAACAATGTCCTCGCTTGTCAAAACAATGTCCCCGCTTGACAAATGTCCTCGCTAGTCAAAACAACGTCCTCGCTTGTCAAAATAATGTCCTTGCTTGATAAAACAATGTCCTCGCTTGTCAAAAAAAATGTCCTCGCTAGTCAAAACAACGTCCTCGCTTGTCAAAATAATGTCCTTGCTTGATAAAACAATGTCCTCGCTTGTCAAAAAAAAATGTCCTCGCTTGTCAAAACAACGTCCTCGCTTGTCAAAACAATGTCCAAACAATGTCCACGCTTGACAAACGTTCTCGTTTGTCAAACATTGTCCTTGCTTGTCAAATGTCCCCACTTGTCAAAATAATGTCCTTGCTTGATAAAACAACGTCCTCGCTTGTCAAAACAATGTCCTCGCTTGTCAAAACAATGTCCCCGCTTGACAAATGTCCTCGCTAGTCAAAACAACGTCCTCGCTTGTCAAAATAATGTCCTTGCTTGATAAAACAATGTCCTCGCTTGTCAAAAAAATGTCCTCGCTAGTCAAAACAACGTCCTCGCTTGTCAAAAAAAAATGTCCTCGCTTGTCAAAACAACGTCCTCGCTTGTCAAAACAATGTCCAAACAATGTCCACGCTTGACAAATGTTCTCGTTTGTCAAACATTGTCCTTGCTTGTCAAATGTCCCCACTTGTCAAAATAATGTCCTTGCTTGATAAAACAATGTCCTCGCTTGTCAAAAAAAAAAAATGTCCTCGCTTGTCAAAACAATGTCCTTGCTTGTCAAAACAACGTCCAAACAATGTCCTCGCTTGTAAAAACAATGTCCTCGTTTATGAAAACAATGTTTCCGCTTGTCAAAATAATGTCAAAACAATGTCCTCGCTTGTCAAAACAACGTCCTCGCTTGTCAAAACAACGTCCTCGCTTGTCAAAACAATGTCCTCGCTAGTCAAAACAACGTCCTCGCTTGTCAAAACAATGTCCTCGCTTGTCAAAACAATGTCCCCGCTTGACAAATGTCCTCGCTAGTCAAAACAACGTCCTCGCTTGTCAAAATAATGTCCTTGCTTGATAAAACAATGTCCTCGCTTGTCAAAAAAAATGTCCTCGCTAGTCAAAACAACGTCCTCGCTTGTCAAAATAATGTCCTTGCTTGATAAAACAATGTCCTCGCTTGTCAAAAAAAAATGTCCTCGCTTGTCAAAACAACGTCCTCGCTTGTCAAAACAATGTCCAAACAATGTCCCCGCTTGACAAATGTTCTCGTTTGTCAAACATTGTCCTTGCTTGTCAAATGTCCCCACTTGTCAAAATAATGTCCTCGCTTGTCAAAAAAAAAAATGTCCTCGCTTGTCAAAACAATGTCCTTGCTTGTCAAAACAACGTCCAAACAATATCCTCGCTTGTAAAAACAATGTCCTCGTTTATGAAAACAATGTTTCCGCTTGTCAAAATAATGTCAAAACAAGGTCTCCGCTTGTCAAAATAATGTCAAAACAATGTCCTCGCTTGTAAAACCAATGTCCTCGTTTATGAAAACAATGTTTCCGCTTGTCAAAATAATGTCAAAACAATGTCTCCGCTTGTCAAAATAATGTCAAAACAATGTCCTCGCTTGTCAAAACAACGTCCTCGCTTGTCAAAACAACGTCCTCGCTTGTCAAAACAATGTCCAAACAATGACCTTGCTTGTCATCACAATGTCCTCACTCATCAGAAACCTTCTCCCAAACAGAAACCAGCGACCATGAACGTCAGCGTGGAGAAAGAGGACGTTGACATCTGTGTTGGTCGACAGTAATCACCACGTTGTTTGTATACTACTTTTAAAAACACCACTAAAGCTGTTGAAAGATGTGAACGCGTCTCTGAAACTGAACCGGTGTTGAATCTACTTTCTACTCACCATGTGTCTGAGGTCTGGTGGTAGTTTCTGGATCCCCTCAAACTCCTTGATCTTCTCTGGGTCCAGGTCTTCCTGCAGCTCCCAGGTGGCCTCCTCGTAAGAGAGGCTGCACCACTTCACCAGGTAATGAGTCACTTCCTGCAACATCACACAGTGAGACATGGCGTTACTGGACCTTCAGCCAGAAGCTGCTGTTTACGCGGTTCCTACCTCGCCAGTCTCCGTATCCGTGGTGACAGCCACCTCCAGCACCCGGTCCACCTCCACGTAGTCTGGGTTAAATATGTCCTCATCAGGCTGGAAAATAAGTGTACAAAGAATGTTAAATAAGAAAATCAAAAACACTAAAAAAAAACCCTCAAAGTAAGAAGTAGTGGTCATTAATGTCATATTTTATCACTGGTTACACTCTTTACATTTTTAATTCCATGTGACTTCTTCATAGTTGGTGTATTATCTACAGCAGACGGCAGCATCTAACTAACTGATGGAGGCGGCAGCAGACCAGCAACTCCTGTGTTCAGAGACGTTAAATCACTATATATATATATATATATATATATATACATTTATACGGTATATATATGGCACAGAGAGTCATCACATATGTATCGATATCAACAATCAACATCAACAATGACTGAACACAATCTACCTTCAAAGCACACGCTTTTATCACATTCCATATTAAAAGTCCATAAAGTCATTCTCAAGAGCTCAATAAGGCCCCAAGCTGGTGAGTAGGATGACATCACACACGTGGTGAAAGACCAGCAGCCGTGATTGGTCAGGGACGTGTCTCTCTCTCTATGAATCAGCTGATCTGACTGTGTGACCATCGTACTGACCAACATCCTGGAGTCTGAACCAGGAGCTACGTGTCTAAACGACACCCAGTCCTCCCATCTGTCTCCGAACATGCAGGAGCTGACCGCTAAACATCAAATCCGTACTGAAAACCTTCCACAGAGACAAACAGTCTGACGCTAAGTAGAAGTGACGCTTCTATGTTGAGGTGTTGCCGTGGTTACAGCATGTTGGCAACACCGGATGGCTGTGTTGCGAGTTATCAGCCGCGTGGAGCGCCTGATCGCAGCACTACGAGCAGGACGAGCAGCAGGCGACGGCGAGCATTACCTCCGTGAACAGGTGTTTCATCTGAGCCTGTTTGGTCCTGAAGCGTTTAATCTTCTGGTGGATTCTGGGATCTTTCTCCAGCTCCTCCAGAGTGGCCCACTTACAGTGCAGGTAGGAACTGAAATAACAACGAGAAAACACAGCACAGCCTTCACTGAGTGGAGCGTATTCTTCACAGCAACAGCTCAGTTCAATTCAGAGAATGATTCCTGCTGAAAACTGGTCTACAGGAACGTACTACCGCTTTGGTTTGGGTTGCCGTGTAGTAAATAACCATTTTATTGTGCAAACATTTTCACTCAAGTGATTTGAATACTATTTTACTCCAAAGTGGTTTTATTTCTGAACCAAGAGGAAGTGGAAAATGTTCTCTCAAACTAGTATTTCTAACAAAGTAAAACTATAATTTTGATGGTAGGTACCGGTATTTCCTGTTTTCTGATGTTGAAAATAACATTTACAAGTGTAGTGTTTGTACTGTTTTTAAGTACTTTTTATTGATGGTTTGGGAACAAACCTATCATGCAGCTTCTTTGCTGATAAATTGTGTAAATTCTTTATAAATAAGTTTATGTTTTCCTTCATTAAATCATTTTGCCCTGACAAAGCTCCCAGCAGGATGGAAACTCTGTTAATAACTGAATTCTGCCGTAATGATAGAGTGACACCTACGTGACGTGCGTGGAATTAATCTTAATCTAAACTATTATCACCGTGGCAACAAACCAACTAATCAGCTCTAAACAAGCTTCTTGTCAACATGGATGACATATAATTTAATAATCAGTTACTCTTTGAAGCCTGAGGTGACATTTAGTAGATAGAAATACAATCAATCTTTACATATTAAGCCCAAGGTGGTTTATCCTCCTGGTCTAGGCAGGTGGGACGTGTCGGTTATTTGAAGTAACTTTCCAAAGAAAATACATTTTACAAAAATACAGTCATGGATGAAAACAGATTTAGTTTACAAGCAGCAGCCATGACGTCCTGCATGTCCTCAGTGGTTTCATTTAGGAAGAAGGAGCTTGTTTATTGATGGGAAAGAAAGCTGAATGAACCCGTTACTATGGCTACACGTTCACATGATATAATCCATAAATCTAGAAGTGGACAAATGTCACAGCGTGCAGTAAATGCACACGCTACTGATATGTATCACAAATAATATTTACAGTTAAAACATTATGCTTGGGGGTACTTTTCTGGAACTTTAGAATCTTTATATACATTATTCTGAATAAAGTCGTGCAGGAGTAAAAGTTTCACATCCGTTCAGTTTGAATTAACTTGCCATGTTTTATTCATTAGCTGTGAGAATGCATCATAATAATAATGCTTCATATGTGTAGAGCGATCCAGACTGGCTGAAGAGCTGCTGAACAATAAAAACTTCACCCTCTGGAGAGCGGAGCACTGAGACCGGTTCTCTGGGAGAAACGTCACGACTAGACTTTGAAATGTCAGTTCATATTCACGTCCGTCCAAAATGTCATCGCTTCTTCATTTCATCCTGTTCGACATTCGTGTGAAATCCTCATCATTAGCATATGAATTCTAGAGTTATGGTCAAAATGTGTTTCATGAGGTCACAGTGACCTTTGACCACCAAATTCTCATCACGTTTGTGCCACATCTCGTCCCTCACGAGAATGGACCCAGAGACATAATGTCAGCTGCTTTTAACTCTGCAGCTCTGACAAAGGACCAGCAGGTGGTCTTCTCATCAGGTTCGGTCCTCCAGCGTGTCCAACTGTCCCACGGGCAACACACTGAACCCACATTGCTCCATCATGATGGGCCATTAGTGAATGTTTGTGAAAGGCTTTGTTCTGCTTAGTCATGAAGTAGGTTTATAATTCACTCAAACTGAGATAATGCAAATTTATCATCATTTGAAGTAGTTTTAACAAAGAAAAGCAAATTTCCTCTCACTTAAGTGTGACAAAACAGACATTAATGGTCATTAATGACATTAATGGTCTCACCACAACCTCACCACAACCACCCACAGCTTCAGCCTCATTGATAATCCCACTCCGTCTCTCTCTGCACATCCAGAACCTCGGAGTCGCTCATGACAGCAACATCTCCTTTGAACGTCACATGAATAAAATCATTTTTTCCACCAGAAGAGCATGATCCATCTCCGTCCATCACTTACCCTGCTGCAGAAACACTGGTCCAGGCTCATCACCTCCACGCTGGACTACTGCAATATCATTTTGTACAGCTCATCATCCAAACTCCTGGATAAACTCCAGTCTATTCGGAAGTCTGCTCCAACGACCACATAACTCCGAACCTCCAGACCCTCTAATGGCTCCCTGTCCCACAAACTCCTCCTCCTCACTCACAACCAGACCTCCTCACCGACCTGCTCCACCCCCGCACTCCTCCCCCTAGCCTCTGATGCTAACCTCCTCTTACTCCCATCAGGACCAACACCTAACCTGGGCTGACAGAGCCTCCTCCATCGCCGCCTCCTCCCTTGGGAACTCTCCCTCAAAACACATCATAGACCGATCCAGCCACATTCAAAACACGACTTGAAACTCACCTTTTTAGATCAGCTTTTAATGAGTCACTAATGTTGTTGTTTTGGCTATTGCTCATCTTTCTGTTTTTATTTTAACCGTGAAGCAACTTTGAGTACCGTGAAAATCGCTCTTAAAATAAAATGTATATTTATGAAGAAAATATTGACCTTCTGAACACCTCTTAAAAACGCCATATACCCTCCCAGTTCACCCTATCCTCCATCAAAGCGAGAACCAGGACACCTCCCTCCTACACATGAACCAGCAGAACGGACGCTAAATGTCTGATCAACTACGATGAAGGGACACTCACAAATTTCTGTACTTGACGTAAAATGTCTCTGTTTCCTCCGCTTGGTCCTCCGATGATGACGTCTAGGGAGAGAGAGAAGGAGATTTTAGGGGAAAAGACAACATAATACACAAAGAATGTGTGTGTGTGTGTGTGTGTCACCTCTTTCTTCACTGTTTTGACGGACAGAATCTTCTCGATGATGTTGGCCTCATCCTCAGGTGGTTCCTGATGAGATCAGAAGCAAAGATGAGCCACGTAGCAAAGGCAGGAATCAAAGCTTCAGGTTTAACACCGTTTTTCACTTCTAACCAGGTACATCACCATGGTTACTAATGCTGCACACCTGAGCTGATCCAGGGCAGGTTATGTTCAAGATGAGAGATCATCTGGTATAAAAACACCACGCCGTGAACACGAAGGCTGCACCAAATTAAACTTAATTAATAATGTTGACATTTTAATTTAATAGAGCTCGGCGACAGCAATATTATTAATATTATACTATTTGTAGAATTATATTCCAGTGGGGGCGATGTTGGATGGTTTTCGACTTGTGTTTTTCCAATAACTCAGTGTTCTGAAGTCCAAAAGTCAACATTTATTGATAAACTATAAATGTTCTCATTTAAAAAAAATCCACAACATATTTTCTATACAACTTAATATTCTGCTTCAGTCCAGATTTTTGATAATGAATCTTCAGAAACATGTCCTGCATTTAAACCCACAGCTGTCTTTACATGGTGGTCTAGTAGAAAGCACGTCAATTATATTATACAACCACATTAACTTTAAAACAGTATATATTCTTTCATTATGTAGTTGTGTGAATTACGTTTCTTTAGCTGTATGTTGCAGTGCGACACATCAGACTGTCTGCATGGACCTGCCTCGCTTTGCTAGCAGTACTTTTATGCATTCTGTGTGTGACAATAAGATTCTTACTCTTTTGAATTATGTTGTTATATTTATTTTTTATTTTCTCAAATTGTGTTTCACACTGCCGTGGCTGCAGCTGAAAGAATGAGGCTAAATTATTTTCATACACGAAACCCCCCAGGGACGAATAAAGTCTCTCCTTTTACCAAGTTGATAACCACCGTCAGCCTGCTCACACTTTCTAGGCTGCTGCACTGACTAGCTTTTACTGTTTTCTACTTTGTGTTTGGCTAACAGCTAGCAGCTAACCGCTAACAGAAATATCAGTACACACAGTGCTGTACTGGGTATTTTTTTTTGTGTTTTCTATGTTGTGTTTAGCTAACAGCTAACTGCTAACAGAAATACCAGTACACACAGTGTCTTACTGGGTATCTCTTAGTGTTTCTACGGTGTGTTTGGCTAAAACTAACTGCTAACAGAACAACTAGTTCACTCAGTGCTGTACCGGCTCACTTTTAGTGTTTTCTATGGTGTTTAGCTAACACATTGTCACACTAAGTTGTAGTACCAGCACACACCTGAACTAAAGAGAGTAAAGAGAGGAAGAAGAAACTATTAGCCTGGTTCCTCCGTACCTCAGCCTGCCATGCCAGAGCTGTGGCGTTGAGCGCCGAGATGCGACCGGCTCCAAGAACTGCAATAGTTTCTCCATCATCGTCTACCACCTTGAAGTCCAAATCCTCATTATACTTCCTCCGCTTAACCTGACGTCCTGAACGCCGCTTCTATAGAACGGGAGCAGACAACAAATCAACAGAGAGAACAAGAGAGAGGGAGGAGGAAGAAGGTGAGAGAAGGAACAGAGGAGAGCATTGAAGACAGTCATACAGGATGTCATACAATGAGACGTAGGGGTGAACCGGGGAGAGGTTTGAGAGGAAGGAAGGAAGTTTACCACACATACATAAATACACAGAGAGACAAACCAGCGTGTTGTCCAGAGGGTCTTGGCTATCCTCTCCTCCCATGTTAAGGGCTGACATTGAGGTAGTGTCGTCACTGTCTGCCCCCTCGTGGACAGCCAGCTCCTGGTTTCTCCTCTTCCCCTTCTTCTTCTTCTCCACCGGCGCTACGCCAGGATCTCTGGGAAGAGAGACATGCTGATGAGTAATTAGAAGTTCCAGTAGCCTGCAGCACTTTCTTGTCTGAGCCGGAGTCTGCAAACCCAACCGGTGCCTGGGGATTTAAATATTAGCTTCACTTTGTTCTGATCTCTCCAGGTAACATTATTTCTCCATAATCAAGACATAGGACAACCACTGGCCCATCACTGAGACCAACCAGCTGGTAGCTGCTTTGGCCCAGTTCAACCAGTTTGAATCAGAGCTGAATGAAACAGCAGGTGTGTCCTGTTTTACAGGTCAATGGATCTAATGACCCATTTACATATTTATAACCATCAACTAGGGGTGGGGGGGAAAGCGATACATCATATCGCAATAATACTACTACACCAAGCATGGACCTTTTACTATGGAAGTGATTGAAATTACAAATACAAGTTAAACCTTTTGGTTTTTCTTCTTCAGTCGTGATTTAAGTATCGCGATAGTTTGTATCGTGACTTAAGTATCGTGATAGTTCGTATTGTAACTTAAGTATCATGATAGTTCGTATTGTAACTTAAGTATCGTGATAGTTTGTATCGTGACTTAAGGATTGTGATAGTTCGTATCGTAACTTAAGTACCGTGATAGTTCGTATCGTAACTTAAGTATCGTGATAGTTTGTATCGTGACTTAAGTATCGTGACAGTTCGTATCGTGACTTAAGGATTGTGATAGTTCGTATCGTAACTTAAGTATCATGATAGTTTGTATCGTGACTTAAGTATTGTGATAGTTTGTATCGTGATAATCGTATTATGACTTAACTAGCGTGATAATCATATCGTGACTTAAAGGTCATATTGATAACATTTTTATGTAAACTTATAATTTAAAAAAAAATAGCAAATCCACAGAGCTTTTACAAAAGGTGCAGAATCAAAAGTATAACTTCTTGTGAAAAAATGTTTTGATTGTGAATTAATCATTTTTAAAAAATGTCAGTCCGTAATTAATGTTTTGTTTACTTCTGTGTAGATGTGTGACGTGTGGCTGCAGCTTCTAGGCTTGTGAGCCAATAGAATAACAACATTGGTATCACGTGGTATCTCTGCATAGTCGGGGGTCAAGACTCTTCAAAATAGCTGAGTTTGACGGTAAGCGGGTGGCATTTCAGTACCAGTCCCACGTGTTAAGTGACAAAAGGAGGAGCAAGACCAGAGTTATCGTTGGTTCAGCATTTGATCGTCGGAGTCAGCTGAAGGAGTTCCAAGGACTGAAAAGCCGAGGTGGCTACTTTGCTTCTTGACCAGTAAGACATCGTTAAAGCTAACTTGCTAGCTGGCAACCCATTGAGGGCGCATTGCTTCGAGCAATAGCTGTGTTGTGACGTGAATCCAATGGAAGGGGGTGTGCGAGGGCGACATCTAGTGGCTGGATGTTATCAAGTTTGTCAATAGCAGCTTTAAGGATTATGATAATATCGTATCGTGGGTCCTCTGGGCCCAGTATTTCAAAACTTGTAATCTGGATCAGAATAATCCAGATAATGAAATCCTCCTTTTCTCAGTCATGGATCAAGGTGATCCTGCTGACTTTATCTGAGTATTTCAAAACACTGGCCGGGTGGATCACCGTGATCCCGACCTGGCTGGATACGGATTACCAAGTCTCAAGTCTCCGCCTCCGGATCTGAAACATGGCGGACTACTTCACGGAAGTAGCAGCTGGGAGCACGACTTTCACATCAAAAATGTAAGTTTACCGTTGTCTTATGTTTAGCGGTTTAAGGACCATATGAACGCCAACCGACATATCGTGCTAGCTAACTACTTGAATTGTCACGTACTGAAAACCAGGCTGTAGCGATCTCTAATTGAGACGCGGCAGTGCTAACGGTAGCTAACTCGGCTCCATTGACTTGCGTGTTAAGCAGCTAGCGGGCTAGCGGTCGCTGGTTTACGAATGTTCTGGTCCATGGTTTGATTTACAAGGTAATTAATCTGACGTACATTATACCATAACTGTTTAAACTAACATCAACCTGTTCAGAGTGTATTAGCGTTACGTCATTGGCAACGCAGCAGACTGAAAATAAGCTACATGTGTACAGACCACACTCTGTATATGTGTGTTGTGTATAAACTATGCAGTTCATTCAGAAGTGTCAGAATGCTACAGTAATGCTGGGGAAATCATGCTGTTGTCATCATGCACACGATTTCTGTGACTATTGTGGATTCCAAATGAAGACAAAGATATTACTCATACTCCTTCCCTTTCTTCTACTTTCAGAGCCCACTCAGCTATTAAGGA
The DNA here is from genome assembly GCA_029853015.1 of Chelidonichthys spinosus. Lineage (NCBI taxonomy): Eukaryota > Metazoa > Chordata > Actinopteri > Perciformes > Triglidae > Chelidonichthys > Chelidonichthys spinosus. The sequence goes on along the minus strand of CM056822.1, from coordinate 26,392,930 downwards.
CAGGGTCTGGATGAGTGCTGGAAATCCTTGGAAATGCTTCAATTGCAGTGCTTAGTTGTTGGATTTTGAATAAAGTGCTGGAAAGTGTTTAAAATTGTAGTTGCATTATTTTCATGTATTATAGCTTGATCAGTGACACAATTAGATACATTTTTTCCATCCTAATTTGTCTCCCTTTATGTAGAAGCCTCTCACTAAACATAATTGTGGTAATTTAAAGCAAAATAGCATATGATCTGGTTAAGTAAAATAATCAGTTTGTACACAAACATAGCCAAACACTTTTGCTACACCTTAAATGTTCTTAAATTACTCCAATTTGTTTCAAGTAATGCAGTGACAATTTAGATTAATTGTAATGAACATCTTGAGTAACAATATCTAGGAGAAGCGGAGCTGAGACATTGTCAATCCAAGTCAAATCCACCTCTGAGGTGGGATCCAAATGATCCTGAAATTTTGGTATCAAGCTGATCCAGATCTCTGCCTTACGTTTTGAAATACCCAAATCCAGCCTTTTATCTGGATTCAAGGGAGGATTGGATTACCAAAGCTGAATCCTGATCTTCAGGATCGGGATTCTCTGGATCCGTGTTGAAATACCCAGTTTTCAGATCAGATCACGATTTAATCCAATCCGACCAGGATAATCCAGTGGATCACTTTTGAAATACTGGGCCCTGGTGATTCACACTCCTACCATTAGTGATGTCCAAATGAAGCTTCGGGAAGCATTTTGTTTATTTTCTGAGCCCAATAGATGGCGCTCTCTGTTCAACAAAGGGTTGAAAGCAATGGAAATATATCGGCCTTCAACCCTTTGTTGAACAGAGAGCGCCATCTATTGGGCTCAGAAAATAAACAAAATGCTTCACAAAGCTTCATTTGGACATCACTACCTACCATCAACTAAAATGTATGTATGTATTGATAGCAGAGCATCTTCAGCTTATTTATTTTTTATCAAAAATGCTTTATATTAGCCTTCGCCCAATGACAGCTGAATACCCTAAATACAGGATAAGCGGTAGACGATGGATGGATGGATGGATGGATGCTTTATATTAGACAGCATGCAGGCTCTAGAAACTAACAGGGATTTGAAGATAGATATCTCAATCTAGTTACAGAGAGCTGGAGGGAGAAAACAAATACAGCCATTTTAACAACTTCCGTAGCGAAGTTCTGTAAGATAACCAAACAAACGCATCCAGATAAACATCTATGAGAGATGGCAGAACTCATGGGGAAAAGAAACAATTCATTTTTATATGACTCAAAGGTGTCCCTAAAGGTTGGCAGAGTGTGACAGAAATACAGAAACCTCCACATCACATGCATCAGCTGCTCTGCAAGTGTCTGCCTGTTGTTGATTCATGCTCCTTTTATAAGAGGAGGAAGAGGAGGAGCCACAACACTGACCCACGTTTGACCCATTCATGAGACTGATTTAAGTCACACACACACACACACACACACACACACACACACACACACACACACACACAGCAGCCAGAGTATACAAAGAAGAACTACTGAGATCCCCAACTTATTAAATCATGAACTAATATACGCACAAACTGGTCTTTTGAATAAATGTGTTGATGGTGAAAACATTAAGTGTTGATGTTTTATTAATAGGAAGGCTTTGTCCCAACATATTTTTACATTTATTCCCAATGTCGCTCATATTTCCATAAATCCAATCATTTTGACTTGCAAACTAGAGCAGCTTTACTTAGAATGTTTCTAGAAGAGATCTGTATGTTTTGCATGAAGTAACAAAAGAAATGAGGCATTAATGCAGCAGGTGGCTTCATCATTCAACGTTAAGGTGTTGGCGATTTAAAATGCAGACTACATGTTAAAAGCTGTTATACTGCACAAACCCTACAGTGCACCTTTCATTGTTTTTAATCATTTCTATATCTATATTAGAAATGTTCCACCAGTACAAAGAGCCCTTCACAAGACTGAAGAAAAAACCTCTTCAAGTGTCTATTTATATCATCTTGGAACTGATCAAAACACATTATATGGCAGGAAATCAATGGTTAACCCGAGCTGATCGATTCGTTCCCTCTAACAACCGGCAACCGCATGTTCTTCTTTTAAAACCCCCGAAAATAAATCCTGCCCCAGTTAATGAGTGAGCACAGAGAAAAGACAAAGCAACCACATTTCTAATCTTCTTGTGACCTGGAAATACGTCCGTGAAGTTCATGAGTCCTCCTCCTCCTGCTCCTCCTGCTCCTCCTCCTCCTCCTCCTCCTCCTCCCATCAATGAATAAAATCCCTTCATCCCAATATTTCAAAATCATAAAACTCTACTTATATCTCCAGAGAAAATCGTTCTCATTGTCTATTGGAGAATATCGTCTCCGTCTCTTTATACACATTATAATTAGTCTCTGCTTTGTTCTCTCTTGACAGTCCAAACTCTCTCTCTCTCCAGCATATTTTTTATTATCACTATACTATGGTTAATACAATTTTAAAAAACGGTTCCTAAAAGAAGACAAGCAGCATGTCACACCGTTGGTTGTGTAGAAATGATGATGGGTGGGTTTTTTCTTTTTTTAAAGATTATTTTTTCGCTAGAGCGCCAGTTCAAGGCCTTTTATTATTTTATGCAGACAGTGTGGAAACAGGGAGAGAGCGGGAGAAGACATGTGGGAAACTGATCCCGGGCCGGGAGTCAAACCCGGGACCACCGCATCGAGGACGTTGAGCCTCTGTACATGGGGCGGCTGCCCTAACCACTGCACCACCGGCCACCCTAAGGGTGTGTTTCTTAATGTATTCATACGTCCCAAACACAAAGATATTCAGTTAGAAACAAGACAACAACAAAAACCCTCACGTCTGAGAAGATGACATCATCATCATCATCATCATCAATGCAACTACATCAGACACATACAGTACCACTGTACATCAAAGCTGTCTCTACGTACCAGTGTTGAAGGCCTTTCAGAGCTCATCTACTGGTTTCTTCATCCATCACAATCAATATCTCACATCCACTTTCAAACATTTGGGAGCCATTCCACTCAAAAGAACCAAAAACCAAGCTTCATTTTATTTGAGTTTATCCATGTTGATCTCTCCCTCCCATCTGTTCCGACTCTCCACTCAAGTCAAAAAGCCTTTCAGTGAAAGATTTGTTCCAGAAAAACAGCACACATATTGTGGCTTGACATGTTTACCGCAGCCTCTCTCTTTCTTCCTCCATCGGTGTTTGACTTGGAGCACATCATTGTTCATCTCAGGAAGTCTTACCTGGGTTTGCGGCCCCTCTGTTTGGGGGCCGAAGGGACCGGGGTCTTGATGGTGGCCTGTCTGTGGTTCTTGCCGTGGCTCTGGATGCTGTGGCCCTTGGTGTGGACAGCCGGGGGAGGAGGAGGTGCTGTGGGAGGACAGGGGAAGGAGAAGACATGGACATGAGTGAGAGAGAGACTCTTCAGGGCTTCGGTTGTTCTTGACCTGGACGTGATGTCTCCATCATCTCATCACGCTGACTGACACCTGCTTCATCCAGCTGAGGATCCCAAATAAGGGTGGAGGAAGATAACGATACGTTAACGTCGCAGTACTTGGCGTGGCTATATTGCATCGATACACACAATCTTTCATGATTTGAGTTTTTCCTGGTGAGGTCATGGGTAAAGTGGGTCAAAACAAAGATGGAGTGTTGTTCGGTCTGTCTGCTTGACTGACAAACACATTTAGCTGCAATAATAATGATTCAAGTGACACGAACCAAGTGAAAACTTTATCTTATTAGATGAAAACATAACTGCAGAATGTGAAGTTCAAAAGTTCACAATATGTACTGTATTATCGCAAAACTGATGCATATCACAAAATGTTCATTTTGTTGTGTCAGAAACATTGGGATCACATTGTATCGTGGGGCTTCTCATGATTCACACCCTTCCCCCTCACAGACATCAGTGTCACGACCTGATTTCATGGTAATAATAATTATTGCCATCTTTCACAACAAACCTCATGTTGGTCACCAAAAAGTCACCAGAATCATTACGCTTCATTCAGATTCATCCAGCGGTCAGACAGCTGATACGGCGAGCTCACCCGCAGGCAAACACGAGTAACAAACGGTGTGTAATTACTCTCACCGCCACAGGGGGGAGACAAAAGGCTCACTCCAGCTTCAAACAATTTCAAAATTATTTATCCATTGAACCTTTAGACTGAACAAACACGAGCTGTGGTCCAGTTCAGAGTCCTGCTTTGTGGTCTAGGTCGTCCTGTGTGGGCCGGATGTTACCTGATGGAGGACAGACAGGGTTTATTCTGCTGCATCTCTGATCAGCTCATAGACGCCACGTTGATTAAAATCCAATCGTTACAATGAATCCTGGGATATGCTGGGCCGTAAAGGATCCATCAGTTGGATCCTCTGAGTCAGGAAAGAAGGCCACATTCAGTCTTTGAACTGGGACAGCCTTGAGTCTTCAGATGGAGGCTCTGCAGGAGGGACGCTGAACTGGGACACAGTTCAAGTCCCGACTCACTCCAGCGTTGGACTGATCCTCCAGGACTACTGGCCATCCAACACCGACGAGGACACAGCAAAACTCCAGGTCAAATCCAAATACCCCTACTCTAATTAACATCACCAGCTGGTGTCCACTGGTCTAACTGGGAGGACAGAAGGGGCTCCACTGAGAAGCATGAAATGGTTCTCATGTCATGCTTTTGCGTTCTCAAAAAAAATGGAGGATGTAAAAGTGTCACTAAGCAGACCCGTTCCCTTTCGTTCGTGCACTTCATTAAAGCTTTTAGTTATTTCAATAATTCAGATGTTTTATATTACTGTAAAGATATCCCCTTGATTCATGAGAGGCATTTTCAAATATGCACTCATGTATTTTTTGATTCTTACAAGAATTTTAAAAGAATTAAACGTAAAAAGAATGCTGATATAATTCTTTTTTCATTTTTATTGTTTAATGAAAAGGAGAATGATGTATACATGTTGTGCTGTATAATTTACTCCAATTTCAATTTCAATAAGAATTTGAAAAAATAATTAATGCTGATGAGCACACGCACACACGCACACACACACACACACACACACACACACACACACACACACACACACACACACACACACACACACACACACACACACACACTTAAATGAATCCAACAATCACCTTACAATAAGTAATTTGTACCAACATCCTCATTTAAAGACATTTAAGAAGCTAACAGCTCATTTAAGTTGAAATGTTCCTGCTTGGATACTTTGATGACTTATTTCTTATTTATTTTGATGTTGTCAGAGTAACTAATTTAAGTCAGTCAGAATCAGATTTAGCAGACGTTCAACCTGCTTCATAGACATTCAAGTGACAACAAACACTGTTTCTGTCACATAATAAATTCAACACAACTTTCAGGTTTGGTATTGTTCCTTTGACTGCTTTGTCTCTAGCATGCTGCTTTCTTTGTATGTATGTATGTATGTATGTATGTATGTATGTATGTATGTATGTATGTGTGTGTGTGTGTGTGTGTGTGTGTTGTGTGTGTGTGTGTGTGTGTGTGTGTGTGTGTGTGTGTGTGTGTGTGTGTGTGTGTGTGTGTATATACAGAATATACAGTCTCCATCACATTAGTTAAGCTCTATTTTCTTTTCTAACTTTGTAAAATTTCTTATGGTTGTTTGTCCCTGTACTCAACTTTGCCTGTTCTGAAATCACTTTTCGATTGATTGATTGATTGATTGATTGATTGATTGATTGATTGAAATTCTTTATCAATACATGTACAAATAGTAAGCATACAAATGTACATCAGGTCAAAAGGATGACACAAAAGAGCCCATGGGCTTATTTCCATCGTGGTCCCTTTGTAGTGTAAGCATGATATCTAAATTAAAAGCTTTCACTTTGCAAACTCGGTTTTTAAAGTTGATCTATAAATGAAGTGATCATTATTATTATTTATTTATTTTTAATACTATTATTATTGTATTTATTAACTTACGCTTTAGACATGACAATCAATGGACACATTCTGATGACTTGAACATAAACATGTTGGATGACGCATACCTTGATTGGTGGCGACGACAGGAAGTACTTTGACCTTCGGCTTCCTTCCTCTTTTGCCAGGAACCTTAACAGGAAGCTGAGGTGGTACAGGGGCCACTGTGGCCCCTGACTGTTTCCCGCCCGTCACATTCTTCAGCTCCTTCCTGCTCTCCTTCCCCTTACTCCTCCGCTCCTTCCTCTCCTTGCCTTCCTTGGGCTCCTTGCTCCTCCTCAGCGTGACCATGGTCGCCTCCTTCTCCTCCTTCCTTTTCTTTGGTTTGCTGCTCTCCCTCTCCTCCACCTCCCTCCCTACTTTTTCACGTTCTCTCTTGTCCTTTTTCTTCCGTTTCTTCTTTACCCTTCCTCCTCCTCCTCCTCCTCCTCCATCGTCCTCCTCGCTCAGGGAGGAAGGAGGTCGCGGGGCTCCTGCGGAGTGCTTGGCGGCATGGCCCCCGGCCGCCGCGCAGTGATTGGACGTCGCCGTGCTGCCCACAGGGGCGAGGAGGCAGAGCTTATCCTTGGGCCCCACAACCAGGTGTCCCCGTAGGATTGCAGGAGCGGTGCTTTGTGCGTTACTCTTTTGGTCCGAGGAGGAGGAGGAGGCGGCGGCGGCGGAGGCCGGAGGTGACGTGTGCTTCAGGACACCAGGGAACATCTGAAAAACAAAAATGAATCACGTCTATCATCAGCACACTTACTCAACTTACACGTCCTGCACAGATGTTTCACACTAAAAGCCTCCAGCAGCTCAACAGGTACAAGGCCTCTCTCTCTCCTGGGTGCTTTTAATGTGAAACACCTGCAGAACACATTTGGTTTCTTTAAGAGTGGTTCAATATTGATAGCAAATTCATTTATGACACTGTTGTTGTCACAATACCGAAATTGTGACTTTGATTAGCCTCAATATCAACGCAAAAATGTAAACCTCAGGAAAAGTTATATGAATAATAGATGACAGAACATGAGATGCAGCAAGATACACGTTTAATCCAAGTATTGTGTTTCTTGTCAACCGCCGCTGGTTGCTAGGCGACATGGTAAAAGGCAGGGGTGGGAACAGCTGGTGACGCCAATAGGAAATCCTCTGTAGACCAGAGCATCTCATCCCAGAGACCTGGAAGGTCATGTCTTCTAAAGCAGGGGTTCTCAAAGTGGGGGTCGGGACCCCCCGTGGGGTCGCGAGATCATTTTCATTACTTTGACTGAGACGTTCTTCTGGTAACATGGAAATGAAAGCATTGTGTCAAAATTAAATTTGCCCATGACAGAAAATGTTCACTTTGACTGAGATATTCTACATATTATTGTTTATGTAAAATCATATGGTTGTCAGGCTGTTCTGTTCTTTTGTGTTGTCGTGTGTTGTTTGGATACACCTATCAGTGCGTGTGTCCTGTGTGAAACTGTCAGTCACCTCCAGGGATGTTGGGGGTCGCGGATCTCTGACACCGTTATTTGGGGGTCGCAAGCTGAGAATTTTGGGAACCCTTGTTCTAAAGGATGGATGCTGAACTGGGACATTACTGTTGTGTTGCAGCTTGTCTACTTAGACTCAAATAAATCAACATAACTACAATAGAAGTTTGATCTTTGTTCTGTTTTACTGCAGTTTGAGCATTCCTCAGAGACGGAGGTATAAACACCACTGTGAGCTTGTGTTCAACATGGAGGAGATTCTTCACCATCCCAGGACGTCACATTTAACCTTAGCAGCTGAATCAGAGAGCTTACACTATTAACCATGATGAGTCAGCATGTCCTCGTCTCCATCACTGCTGATACCATGTGACTGAGACTCAAAATGACAATAGATATCCCTGCCCACCTCCTCAACATCCAAAATCCCATCACTTCCTGCGTACTACTAAAGAGTCAGTGTTTAAAATAGTAAATGTTGTTGTTGTTGACTTCAGACTGAGCGGGTGTGTTACAGTATAACAGTATACCAGCGCATTTAGAAATCCTGACAGTTCAGTACCGTCATACAAACACTATGATGCTGTATGTCATGTGATGTGATGTAGTGACCAGCAGAGGGCGTCTCTATAGTGAAACAGTCAGCTGAGCTCAGAGAGATGGAAACTCAACATTGCCTTAAAAAGCTTGTAGTTTATCGAAGAATGTCAGTTTGGGTTCATTTTTGAAAATGTCTTTTCCAAATTGACGTGACACTTTGCTTTTACTCCGGCACTCTGCTGACTATGAGCTTTGCTGCCGCATTTCCACTATTATATCCATCCAGTAATGTTTTGTAAGTGCCTTATTTTATTTCCTGTTGGCTGAAGTCTATTGCCACGTGTTGATCAGGTTACAGGTGCAGCCACCGATCAGCTGGTTCGTTGTAAATCCTTTTGATGGGTGACTGATGAGAAGAGCCAATCAGGTGACTCATCGATGCTGAATTGAAATGTTTTCAATACTCGTTTGTCTGCGATCAAGCCTGCTCTTTAATTCGCTCTGAGAGCGACACTGTGGTGAACTCCGAGCCCAGTTTCACAGTTTCACACACCATTGCCGGCGCCACGGAGCTTGTCGCAGTGTACCCAGCGCCACAAAGCATGTGTATGAGTGTCCAGCTGTGTGTCCAGCTGTGTGTCCAGCTGTGTCGCTGGGGGCGGTTGGTCATTTCATTCATCCGCCAGTCTGCCACCACCATCTATCCACTCAGCCCACGAGCCCCCTACGACCCCCACCGCCCAAACCCACCTCAGACACGAGGTCACAGCTGAGCATTCAGGTGTGTTCACTCCAAACACGAGGCGACATTTCCGTGTGGCGAAAATGCTGCAAATGGCCGATCACCTTCATTATGAAGTTATTTCAGTAACCTCTTTATCCGTTTATTGCTATAAAATCACAGCTAAATTATTTATTTCCAGCCGACTCAATAAAACCCAGCGAGCCCCTCTGGGTGGTGTTATGAACTCAGAGTGATGCAAATTAACACAAATTACTTTTAGTCGAAAAACATTTTAACTTATGTGTCTAAAAATCATGGACAAAATGTGTAGGAGTGCAGGCCAGGTGTGTGGTAAACAGGAAAACAAAGCTTTAACTGGCAACGCCTTTCTACCGCCGCGCCTCGGTCAGATTCTTCACATCCAGCTGATATTTAGAGATATTCAGTGGGAAGCAGCTTAAGAAGTATTAGACTTCTCTGGTGTCTGCATAAATACTCAACTATAAATATTCATGACTAATAGGTGGACCTCGAGGTGAAGCATGTGGGTAAAATAACTGGACATTTACATCAAAAATGCAGATACTTCAATAAGCACTGGAGCCTTGATGTCACGTAGACGAGAAGTGAGCTTCCAGTAAGGTTGAATTAAGCTCGTTATCAATTCTGTAGACTTGAGTCACTGCAGCTACAAAAGGACACAGATTGCAGAGGTGGACCAGTAAAATCACTCCGTTACAGCCACTGAGACTAAATGTCTGAAAGGGAAGAGCTGTGTGGACGTGTAGACGCCTCCCGCTGAGATGCTGAGATTGACTCACATTGCCAGTGATTCCAGTATGTTATACAATAATCCAAATTATTTTGCCCAGGAAAGTTTCATATCGTCGCATCATCGCATGTCTATGTCCAGTGAACATTTCAAAATATAGTCATTCTTTGAATTGACTGAATACTAGGGATGCAACAATACGTACCACGGTTCTTTGGTTACAGTTCTGTTTCGGTACACATTGTGTGCGCAAGCAGAAAAAAAATTGGTTTTAATTAGGGCCGGGACTTAATTACTACGCGTTCATTAAGATTAATGAATTACACAAACATTAACGCGTTAAAAGAATTTACACATTTTAATCGCACTTATTTTTGCACCGTGGAACGTTTCTCACTGGATGAGTTTCAGGCGGACCGATTATACGGGAGCACCAACTAGCGTTCATGACTTCAGACAACAACAAACCACAGTGAACATGAATGAAGAAGCTGATGAGACCGCTATGGTTGGCCCCGTGGATGGAAAACTTTGTTATGAAAAACAAACATATGGAAGCGTCGATAAGAGCATGGTTGTGTGCAAGCAATGCAACAAGGAATTTGCATATCACCGCAGCACATCGAGCCTCAAGTATCACCTCAGTGCAGAACATATAGCAGCTAGCGTAGTAGCTAGCGTGGTAGCTAGCGTGGTAGCTAGCGTCAGAGGGTTAACCCTCGCCAACAGAGAGATGTTTTCTAATAGTCAGGGTTTCCAATGGTCTGAATGTACTTGAAAGTATTGTTTTTTATTTAAAAAAACATAGTGTTATAGTTTACAGAAGGTCTACCTACCTATAGGCTACCTGAATTTCTGAAATGTACTATATTTCTAAATATGCTATTGCTACACTTAATGGCAAAAATTGCACTGGTCTGTTGGACTTGGTTGAACAAAAATGAACAATCTTTTGTTGTTTAAGCTTATGTATTCAGTCATTGTTCAATGGTATACTAAAAATCCATGTGAAAAAAATTACTTCTCACTGTTCTCAGGTCAAATATTTATATGCGATAAAGATGCTATTGATTTCGATTAATTAATTACAAAGCCTCTAATTAATTTGATTAATTTGTTTAATCAAGTCCCGGGCCTAGTTTCAATATATTCAAAAAGTATTTCTTTATTTTGCTCATAAGGTTTTTACATTCAGACACATTCAAGTGTATTGTATAATAAAATACATATTTAATACAGTTTCAAATGCAAAAGTGCTTCTTAGCCTTGACGACTGGTATCGGATAAAAGGGGGTAAAACCATTTACAAAGTAAATGTATTTGAAATATGTACATATTTAAAGCATAATGTCACTGATTTCAATAAAAATAGCTGTTTTTTTTATTTTAATTTTGGAATCAAACCTGTGACACGGCAGTACACTCAGTCGGCACTACCAGGTGAGCCATCTATTCTGTCTGTTTTTGTAGTTATTTTCCAGTGTTACTTTACTGTGTTTTGACTTGTTACATCTCTCATTTTCATGATGTGTGGTTGACATTTAGAGTTTAATTCAGCCGCTGTTCGTCCACATCCCTCATCTCTAATTATTGATGATTTTATATGTTATATATTTATTTATTGATATTACAGTCAGTGATGTATGTAAACACTGTAATTCATGTCTGTGTGATGTCACTATTATAAATATAACCGGAGCAAGAGGACCAGATTAAAGTGTATTAGCCTCTACAGGCATGAATGAGACTGTGCATAATTAATGGTTAATCATGTGCTGCTGATGGATCCATGCAGGGAGAACTCAGGAAGCTCAGCCATGAAAATCACACAGGAACGGTGTCTTGCTCAAAAACACTTCAACAGGACAGAATGGGAATCGCACAACTAATCTAAAACATCTCCAGATGAATCTGCTGGTTTTCATCTCCATTAACAAGCAGCTACAGCATGAACACATAATAACTTACATAATAAAACACAATCTGCATTTTCAACACGATGAAACCCAAATTAATCTCAAATCCAGGACCATGACAACCACCATGTGAAGGATGTGGGCCCTGATTCTCTGGCCACAAAACCACATATATCACTACCGGTGTGTTTGTAACAGAAGAACCTGGAGAAGTCACAACCTTTGACCTCATAGATTAAAGTTCATGAACTTCCCAGGACAAAATATACAGCAGCTTTTATTTAACACAGTCTTGTGTGTAAAAACCAGCCAATCAGGACCCGAGTGTGCCTGCAGGTGCATCATCAGGTACGGAGCGACCGCTGTCAAGCTGTTTCATATACAGACCGTCTGTTGATGCGACGTGACAGAGGCTATGGCGGCCGTATGTTTCTGCACCAGTCAGCCACACAAGCGCTGGCAGCGTGGTGGTGGACCGGAGCCAGCACTCATTACCCAGGAGGTCTGAACCTCCAACGGTTGAGCTCTGAACACGGCAGCTGAAACCTTCTTCAGACGTCTGATAGCAACAACAACAACCTCAACCGAGGCCAATCGCAGGCGTCTGCTGACACCTACACAAACACCGTGGGCTCCTGCTTCCGTGCAGCCGAAGGCTTTCACATGGTTAGTAAACTAGCTGTGATTTTATTGTTTACACATTTCACAGCCTTCACTTCCTGGTCAAGGATACGCTGTAAATCAAAAGAGCAGATTCAGGAAAACATGTTTCATTCATTCAATTTGTTCAGTAAGTCAGTTGTTAAAGTAAAAGGTCTTCACTTATCAGAAGGAGGAGCAGAAGTAAAACGAGTAGCAGGAGAAAAAGGAGCAGAAGCAGGAGAAGAAGAGGGATAGTAGGAGGAGGAAGAGCAGGAGAAGGAGAAGAAGAAGGAGGAGGAGTAGGAGAATGAAGAGAAGAAGAAGGAGAAGGAGAAGAAGAAGGAGGAGGAGTCAGAGAATGAAGAGAAGATGAAGAAGAAGAAGAAGAAGAAGAAGAAGAGAGGAGAAGACTTTGACTTGACTTTCAAGTAACTTTATTAAACACCATTCCAAGAAACCCTTAAATACTTATTTCACATGCTACATACATAATCTCACAAAACACTATAAAACAACCATCATTCTAAAAATGTAAAACCAAAGAGCCATCCTCCCCCAGTGAGCACAAGACCCGCCTAACAGTCCACACCGCTTTAAAACAATCCAGGTTTTTGGTTCGTCTGAAATAAGTGTGTTCTACCCTCAGACGGGCCGCCACTAAACCCCTCAGACAGCGTACTGGGTCTGTCCAGCCTTTTCCAAGCAATTCATTTTTCCGGCTTTTCCAGATCGCTAGTTTGGCACTTGCAAAAATAAAATTGATTAAAACCAAAATTTGCCTTTTCTTGGGTGCGTATTTGGGTCCAAAGACAAAGAGGGGAACAGAGAAAACCTCTCCCAAACCCCCAACCCACTCCTGCAGCATTTTAAAAACATCTACCAATCGGGGACAGGACACCACCAGGTGGTCTAAGGTCTCTGTTACTGAGCAGAAAGGACAACCCTCCCCAGTGCTTAGGTCAAAGTGAGCTCTGTGTCTGTTCGTAGCTATTGCTCCATGTATAATCCTCCACTGGACGTCAGCCATCCATTTCTCGATGGGAGGCTTATACAGGACCCGCCAGCTACCATTAAGGGAAAAGTCTGAGCCTAAAAACTCTATCCACTTTGACTCTCCGACTCCTGCAAGAAGAGAAAAGTTCAGTACCTTCACACAGCTGGAGTACAGCTGTTTGCTTGTAGAAGAAGAAGAAGAAGAAGAAGAAGAAGGAGCAGGAAAAAGAAGAGAAGAAGAAGAAGGAGGAGGAGTAGGAGTAGGAGAATGAAGAGAAGAAGTAGTAGAAGGAGGAGCAGGAGAATGAAGAGAAGAAGTAGTAGAAGGAGGAGCAGGAGAATGAAGAGAAGAAGAAGAAGTAGGAGGAGGAGCAGGAGAATGAAGAGAAGAAGAAGAAGTAGGGGGAGGAGCAGGAGAAGAAGATTGCGACCCTCGGTTCAGACTCCAGACCTCCAGACCCCTACCTTCCCAGTTCTCTCTGCTGGATCACACCAGCTGATCCCTGAGTTGCTAAACATAATGTGATGAAGATGTTATTGACCATATTATATATTGTTATTGATGTATTTTCCACAGCTCAGAACACCATCTCATGGTTTGACACAGTAGAGAGACGTCTTACAGCGTATATAGTCGGTGCACGTCTCCATGCAGTTCCGTGTTTTGCTGTCAACATGTCCTACAGATGTGTGCAGCAGCAGCAGCAGCAGGACGCCGTACGGCATCATCTCACACAGGTGAGGAATCATCTCAATGAATCGAAGGATCGCTGCTGCTGCCATGGAAACTGGCTCTCAGTACCAAAGCTGCGGGGGGGCGGATGTAAACACCAGGTCACCATGGTAATGCTTTGGCTGTCTGGCTCTGGTCCGTCTCTATCCGTCCATTCAGCTGGCTGTCAGGTCAGCAGTGTATCTGTTGTCATCCTGTACGTCCATATCTTTACTGCTGTCGGTCTGAATATAAACTACATCCGTCGTCAGTCTACCTGTCCATCTATATGTCCACCTATCTGTCCATCTACATGTCCATCTACCTGTCCATCTACATGTCCATCTACCTGTCCACCTACCTGTCCATCTACCTGTCCATCTATATGTCCATCTACCTGTCCATCTATATGTCCACCTATCTGTCCATCTACATGTCCATCTACCTGTCCATCTACATGTCCATCTACCTGTCCACCTACCTGTCCATCTACCTGTCCATCTACCTGTCCACCTACCTGTCCATCTACATGTCCACCTATCTGTCCATCTACATGTCCATCTACCTGTCCATCTACATGTCCATCTACCTGTCCATCTATATGTCCACCTATCTGTCCATCTACATGTCCATCTACCTGTCCATCTACATGTCCATCTACCTGTCCATCTACCTGTCCACCTACATGTCCATCTACCTGTCCATCTACCTGTCCATCTATATGTCCACCTATCTGTCCATCTACATGTCCATCTACCTGTCCATCTACATGTCCATCTACCTGTCCATCTATATGTCCACCTACCTGTCCACCTACCTGTCCATCTACATGTCCATCTACCTGTCCACCTACCTGTCCATCTACATGTCCACCTACCTGTCCATCTATATGTCCACCTATCTGTCCATCTACCTGTCCATCTACATGTCCACCTACATGTCCACCTACCTGTCCATCTATATGTCCATCTACCTGTCCATCTACATGTCCACCTATCTGTCCATCTACATGTCCATCTACCTGTCCATCTACATGTCCACCTACCTGTCCACCTACCTGTCCACGTACCTGTCCATCTACATGTCCATCTACATGTCCACCTATCTGTCCATCTACATGTCCATCTACCTGTCCATCTACATGTCCATCTACCTGTCCACCTACCTGTCCACGTACCTGTCCATCTATATGTCCACCTATCTGTCCATCTACATGTCCATCTACCTGTCCATCTATATGTCCACCTATCTGTCCATCTACCTGTCCATCTACATGTCCATCTACCTGTCCACCTACCTGTCCACGTACCTGTCCATCTACATGTCCATCTATATGTCCATCTACCTGTCCATCTATATGTCCACCTATCTGTCCATCTACATGTCCATCTACCTGTCCATCTACATGTCCATCTACCTGTCCATCTATATGTCCACCTACCTGTCCACCTACCTGTCCACCTACCTGTCCATCTATATGTCCACCTACCTGTCCACCTACCTGTCCATCTACATGTCCATCTACCTGTCCATCTACATGTCCATCTACCTGTCCATCTACATGTCCATCTACCTGTCCACCTACCTGTCCACGTACCTGTCCATCTACATGTCCATCTATATGTCCACCTATCTGTCCATCTACATGTCCATCTACCTGTCCATCTATATGTCCATCTACCTGTCCATCTATATGTCCACCTATCTGTCCATCTACATGTCCATCTACCTGTCCATCTACATGTCCATCTACCTGTCCACCTACCTGTCCACGTACCTGTCCATCTACATGTCCATCTACATGTCCACCTATCTGTCCATCTACATGTCCATCTACCTGTCCATCTACATGTCCATCTACCTGTCCACCTACCTGTCCACGTACCTGTCCATCTATATGTCCACCTATCTGTCCATCTACATGTCCATCTACCTGTCCATCTATATGTCCACCTATCTGCCAATCTACCTGTCCATCTACATGTCCATCTACCTGTCCACCTACCTGTCCATCTACATGTCCATCTATATGTCCATCTACCTGTCCATCTATATGTCCACCTATCTGTCCATCTACATGTCCATCTACCTGTCCATCTACCTGTCCATCTATATGTCCACCTACCTGTCCACCTACCTGTCCACCTACCTGTCCATCTATATGTCCACCTACCTGTCCACCTACCTGTCCATCTACATGTCCATCTACCTGTCCATCTACATGTCCATCTACCTGTCCACCTACCTGTCCACGTACCTGTCCATCTACATGTCCATCTATATGTCCACCTATCTGTCCATCTACATGTCCATCTACCTGTCCATCTACATGTCCATCTACCTGTCCACGTACCTGTCCATCTATATGTCCACCTATCTGTCCATCTACATGTCCATCTACCTGTCCATCTATATGTCCACCTATCTGTCCATCTACCTGTCCATCTACCTGTCCATCTACATGTCCATCTACCTGTCCACCTACCTGTCCACGTACCTGTCCATCTACATGTCCATCTATATGTCCATCTACCTGTCCATCTATATGTCCACCTATCTGTCCATCTACATGTCCATCTACCTGTCCATCTAATGTCCATCTACCTGTCCATCTATATGTCCACCTACCTGTCCACCTACCTGTCCACTACCTGCCATCTAATGTCCACCTACCTGTCCACTCCTGCACACTGTCCATCTACCTGTCCACCTACCTGTCCATCTATATGTCCACCTATCTGTCCATCTACTGTCCATCTACCTGTCCACCTACCTGTCCACCTACCTGTCCATCTATTGTCCACCTACCTGTCCATCTACCTGTCCATCTAAACTACTGTCCATCTACCTGTCCACTCTCATATGTCCACCTACCTGTCCACCTACCTGTCCACCTACCTGTCCATCTATATGTCCATCTATTGTCCACCTACCTGTCCATCTACCTGTCCATCTACATGTCCATCTACCTGTCCACCTACCTGTCCACCTACCTGTCCATCTAATGTCCACCTACCTGTCCATCTATATGTCCATTACCTGTCCACCTACCTGTCCATCTACTTGTCCATCTACTGTCCACTACCTGTCCACCTACCTGTCCATCTATATGTCCACCTACCTGTCCACCTACCTGTCCATTACCTGTCCACTATGTCCACCTATTGTCCATCTACATGTCCATCTACCTGTCCATCTACCTGTCCACCTACCTGTCCATACTGTCCACCTACATGTCCACGTCCACTACCTGTCCATCTACCACTGTCCATCTACTGCCATCTACTGTCCATCTACCTGTCCATCTACTGTCCACCTACTGTCCACCTACCTGTCCACCTACCTGCCATCTAATGTCCATCTACCTGTCCACCGCTGTCCACTACCTGCTCATGTCCACCTACCTGTCCACTACCTGTCCATCTACATGTCCACTAATGTCCACCTACTGTCCATCTAATGTCCATCTACCTGTCCATCTACATGTCCACTACTGTCCACTACTGTCCACTACCTGTCCATCTAATGTCCACCTACCTGTCCACTCCTCACACTGTCCATCTACTGTCCATCTAATGTCCACCTATCTGTCCATCTACTGTCCATCTACCTGTCCATCTACATGTCCATCTACCTGTCCACCTACCTGTCCACGTACCTGTCCATCTAATGTCCACTCTCATATGTCCATCTACCTGTCCATCTATATGTCCACCTATCTGTCCATCTACCTGTCCATCTACTGTCCATCTACCTGTCCACTACCTGTCCACTACTGTCCACTACTGTCCACTACTGTCCACTACCTGTCCATCTATATGTCCACCTACCTGTCCACTACTGTCCATCTACTGTCCATCTACTGTCCACTACCTGTCCATCTATATGTCCACCTACTGTCCACTCTCACCACTGTCCATCTACTGTCCACCTACCTGTCCACCTACCTGTCCATCTAATGTCCACCCTCACCTGTCCATCTACCTGTCCATCTACTGTCCATCTACCTGTCCACTCCTACCTGTCCACTACTGTCCATCTATATGTCCACCTACTGTCCACTACTGTCCACTACCTGTCCATCTATATGTCCATCTACTCATGTCCACCTACCCTGTCCATCTACCTGTCCATCTACATGTCCATCTACCTGTCCACCTACCTGTCCACTACCTGTCCATCTAATGTCCACTACCTGTCCACTATTGTCCATTACCTGTCCACTACCTGTCCATCTACTGTCCATCTACCTGTCCACTACCTGTCCACTACCTGTCCATCTATATGTCCACCTACTGTCCACCTCACCCTGTCCATCTATATGTCCACCTGCCACTACCTGTCCATCTACTGTCCATCTACCTGTCCACCTACCTGTCCACTACTGTCCACTATGTCCATCACCTGTCCACTAATGTCCACCGTCCACTACTGTCATCTACCTGTCCATCTACCTGCCATCTATATGTCCACCTACCTGTCCACTACTGTCCACCTACCTGTCCATCTAATGTCCACCTACCTGCCACTCCTCATATGTCCATCTACCTGTCCATGTCCATCTACCTGTCCACCTACCTGTCCACTACCTGTCCATCTACATGTCCATCTATATGTCCACCTATCTGTCCATCTACATGTCCATCTACCTGTCCATCTACTGTCCATCTACCTGTCCACGTACCTGTCCATATATGTCCACCTACCTGTCCACCTACCTGTCCACCTACCTGTCCATCTATATGTCCATCTATATGTCCACCTACCTGTCCATCTACCTGTCCATCTACATGTCCATCTACCTGTCCACCTACCTGTCCACCTACCTGTCCATCTATATGTCCACCTACCTGTCCATCTATATGTCCATGTACCTGTCCACCTACCTGTCCATCTACTTGTCCATCTACATGTCCATCTACCTGTCCACCTACCTGTCCATCTATATGTCCACCTACCTGTCCACCTACCTGTCCATGTACCTGTCCACCTACCTGTCCATCTACTTGTCCATCTACATGTCCACCTACCTGTCCACCTACCTGTCCACCTACCTGTCCATGGACATGTCCACCTACATGTCCAGCGTCCACCTACCTGTTCATCTACATGTCCATCTACCTGCCATCTATATGTCCATCTACCTGTCCATCTACATGTCCACCTACCTGTTCATCTACATGTCCATCTACCTGCCATCTATATGTCCATCTACCTGTCCAGTGTCCATCTACCTGTCCACCTACCTGTCCACGTACCTGTCCATCTACATGTCCATCTATATGTCCACCTATCTGTCCATCTACATGTCCATCTACCTGTCCATCTACATGTCCATCTACCTGTCCACCTACCTGTCCACGTACCTGTCCATCTATATGTCCACCTATCTGTCCATCTACATGTCCATCTACCTGTCCATCTATATGTCCACCTATCTGTCCATCTACCTGTCCATCTACCTGTCCATCTACATGTCCATCTACCTGTCCACCTACCTGTCCACGTACCTGTCCATCTACATGTCCATCTATATGTCCATCTACCTGTCCATCTATATGTCCACCTATCTGTCCATCTACATGTCCATCTACCTGTCCATCTACATGTCCATCTACCTGTCCATCTATATGTCCACCTACCTGTCCACCTACCTGTCCATCTATATGTCCACCTACCTGTCCATCTACATGTCCATCTACCTGTCCACCTACCTGTCCATCTATATGTCCACCTATCTGTCCATCTACATGTCCATCTACCTGTCCACCTACCTGTCCACCTACCTGTCCATCTATATGTCCACCTACCTGTCCATCTACCTGTCCATCTACCTGTCCATCTACCTGTCCATCTATATGTCCACCTACCTGTCCACCTACCTGTCCACCTACCTGTCCATCTATATGTCCATCTATATGTCCACCTACCTGTCCATCTACCTGTCCATCTACATGTCCATCTACCTGTCCACCTACCTGTCCACCTACCTGTCCATCTATATGTCCACCTACCTGTCCATCTATATGTCCATGTACCTGTCCACCTACCTGTCCATCTACTTGTCCATCTACATGTCCATCTACCTGTCCACCTACCTGTCCATCTATATGTCCACCTACCTGTCCACCTACCTGTCCATCTATATGTCCATGTACCTGTCCACCTACCTGTCCATCTACTTGTCCATCTACATGTCCACCTACCTGTCCACCTACCTGTCCACCTACCTGTCCATGGACATGTCCACCTACATGTCCAGCGTCCACCTACCTGTTCATCTACATGTCCATCTACCTGCCATCTATATGTCCATCTACATGTCCACCTACCTGTTCATCTACATGTCCATCTACCTGCCATCTATATGTCCATCTACCTGTCCAGTGTCCATCTACCTGTCCATCTACCTGTCCACCTACATGCCAATGGGACGTAGGTGATGACGACGGGACGTAGGTGATGACGACGGGAATTAGGTGATGACGATGGGAATTAGGTGATGACGATGGGAATTAGGTGATGACGATGGGACGTAGGTGATAATGACGGGACGTAGGTGATGACGACGGGAATTAGGTGATGACGATGGGAATTAGGTGATGACGATGGGACGTAGGTGACGACGATGGGACGTAGGTGATGAAGTCATTATGACATGCAGGCGTCATGGAGACGTAGAATATATCCTGGTCAGGTTTGAACCTTTACCTGCCAATCAGCTTTTCACCTCAGACCACATAGAAATAACTCTCCTCACTCGCTTTGCCTCTTGTACGGGAGAAAGCACAGCTACATGTTACCCGGCAGCTAAAATTAGATGCTAAGCTAACAGTCCAACACAAGCAGCCGCTGTCCATCTCCACGACAACAAAGCAACTGCAGCCCACACCCACACACACACACAGACACAGACACAAACACACAGCTCCATGTCTCCCACACTGCATGGCTCAATGTGCTTACATGGATGGCAACATTCTTCAAAAAATTCAAACACACACACCAGTGGTGTGCTGCAGTGTAACAGCCTCTGCCAGCTCAGTGACGCTGGAGAAACAGCTGAGGGAGTCGGCCTGCAATCTCCACACACACACACACACACACACACACACACACACACACACACACACACACACACACACACACACACACACACACACACACACACACACACACACACACACACACACACACACACACACACACACACACACACACAGCAGTCTCATCAGTGCTGCAACAGCATGCAGAATTACAGTTGTTACTCCGTTGAAACATTTTAACATATGATTAAAAGTATAGACAGTGAAACAAACAAAGAAATAAAGAAACAAATGACAAAAGCACTGAATAATTAAACAAAGAAAGATAGCGCTGCAGCGTCTGTGTGAGAGAAGGAGAAGACTGAATCTAGGGAAGGTCAGGAAACCCCGCTTCATGACGACCATCGCGTTCTCCCTACACGTTCATCACGTTCAGTCGGAAAGGAAACGAAGCATTTATCTGCATCACACGCTGACGCCATCAGTCAACAGAAAGTGAACTGTGAACAGTTGTCCACGAAAACAACCGGAAGTGTTCTTTGCGTTACCTGCTACGTATCCTTTCATGTTTTTATGAAATGTGATGTAATTATTGAAATGTTCCCTTTCCATCTATTGAATGTGTCTTTTGTATCACGTCACACCTGCTCAGAGACTACAGCTCGAAATCAGCCAAGATGCTGAACTGGCAGAAATGTACAGAAATTCATGAAACGTACACATAACACACATATTAACCAATAATAAAATATGGTTTACTGTTGCAGCCCTACAATGAATTCAAACTATGCACATTCAGATCAAACATGGACAATATTCAGCTTTACCTCAAAACTGCAGAAACACACATGTGCTGAACATCTCTGTCCAACGTGTCAATCACAGCGTCACAAACCACGAAGAGAAGACTTTAACTGGAGTGACAGACACGGTGAAGGAGACACGAACGCACCAGGAGAGTCTTTCAAGAGTCAGAGAGGAACCAGACGTGAGACGGTGCGACGAGCAGCAACACATTCCTCCCATGTTACCACAGTCGACATGGAAACGCATCACCGTACGGAGGGAGGAGACTCTGGAGCTGTGACTGATATCACTCTTTACTCACTAGGGAGTTCTCCATGTTGTGGTTGTGTCTGAATGCATAGTGAGATTTATTATACCCTATATAATGGACTCAATGCATCCCACAATTCATAGTAGAGTACTGATGATCACTAACCGAGCATTATGTACCATCATGCATTGCACTGAAGGATGAGAGGGCAGAGTGATTGAGATAAATAATAAAATGATAATGTAAGTAGAGCATCATAACACGATCACAAAGCACTTTTATTTATTTATTAATATAGTAAAATATACTTATAGCCTCAGATTGATAATGGCAGCGTATCCGGCTCCTTTCATTCTGTCAGTCTGTTCATCAGACTTCATGTGTCAAAAGCATCGGTTTATGCAGGGAGGCCACGGTGAGCAGGGCGGGATTAGAAAATGTTAGAAAACACATTTCTAAAAAAAGTTAATTCCAACAACCCTAATGTAGTCCTCTACGTAGTCCTCTACGTAGCCCTCTACGTAGTCCTCCCTGTATAGTGAGTGAGTTTGGACACCAGCTGATGTAGACGCCATCAGAGAGAATCTCATACCTGCTCTCCTGAAGATATTTGATCCTACTCTGATTCTGGTTACTGTGAAATGCTGTTTAAAACCTTGAACAAACACGTAAAGATGAAGGACTGGAGGCCTTTAACCGTTTGAAATGTGGTTTGCCGAGATCAAACATCAAATCATGTGATTGAGGAAGTGATCTGACACTCATATAAAGTCACTTAACCTGATAAATGTGAGAGATTTCAAACACTATTTCAAATGTACATTTTAACAGCAGTCATGTCAGAAAACCAGCAGGAGAGCTGCGTACGAAGCCTCATGAAACCTCCCGGACCCTCCTGCGGGTCCACATCCAGACCAGTCTGAAGCTCATCAGTTAACTTGTCAACACCAAGTAGAACGGGAGCATAATTCATTTGGGCCTATTAATGGTGCGGGGTTCATTTCCTCTACCAGGGAAGGAAGTGGAAGTGATCCAGAGAAATGGAAACAACCGGAACAACGGAGCGAGGAAGAACATGGGCTAAAGATGCTAACGATGCTAACGAGTGAACGGTGCGTCACTGCAGTATGGAGGCTTCCTGCTCAGCTGACAGACTGCTGGGTCACCTCCAACTTACAAAAAAAACTCATGACTCATCACTCTGCTCAGCCTGACTCATGAATTTTACAAACAGCGAGATCATCATGGAGATGCAACTAGGAATACTAAAACACCTGCAACAGAACTGATCCCCATCACTATGAGCCAGCGTGGGATCACCAGATGGACTCTTCTCATCCTGTTCCTTTACCCTCCATTCCTCTCCTCGCGTCTAAGCCCCTCCCACATGAGGAGCGAGGCATTCAACAAAATGAGACATGCAGCGAAGCAGTCATTTTAATGTTACGTGTATTAAATTTGATGTTTGTAACACTGCCGTGATCTCTGTTAGATGAGAAGGACATGAAGGCTAAAAGTAGAGTCTAGATCTCTAATATATTGATTTTCATGAATCGGGGGGAAAATGCATCTGAGAGGATGACGCCATCCAGGATGGATTGGTGACTAGTGGACAATGTCCCCTCGCTCCACCCGCGAGACGAGTCTACTGAAGAGCACCCAGAAGACCAGAGAGACGTTCTCTAGTGTAACGTTAGGACAGGGACACTATGTAGAGGTCAGCGACATGACCTCAAGTGTACACCATTCCTACATGAAGAAGGGATACTCCCTCAAATCAGGATTCAACCTCTTTTAACTCACAGCCAGGGTCTTCCTGTCCGTTTCAAATGGACCGGTGTCTCTTTATCAGGCAGAGCTCTCGTCTCCATACTTTTATTCCTACTATGTCCTGCGTCAGGACTGTCCAGACAGCGAGCGGCGAAGCGGCATGGTTCAGCTGCCGGCGACTCAAGACTTTCTCCTCATCAAGCGCAGACAGTGAAGATGATCTGTAGACGGCTGACAGTCACTGTGTGACTCCAGCATATCAGAGACAACCGTCTCCACACATTGACCCGCTGTCTGTCTGTCTGTCTGTATGTTTCACAAGGCATTTGTCTTTATAGTGTCTTACATTAAAGGAGCCTCCTGTCTCAATAGGAGAACACAAACAGATCTGAGATCAGTTGCTTTAAAATGTCCAAAACACAACTGAGCACATGAGACTGAAGCTTATGAATATGTGTGTGAGTGTGTGTGTGCAGCAACAGCTTCTTAGAGGTGACCTACTTTCATCATGTGTGTGTGTGTGTGTGTGTGTGTGTGTTTGCAACACAAACCTGCTGCTTGTCCTTCTTGTGTATTTTCATCTTCTATCCCTTCACTGCATCTGTTGACACAAAAGGACGTAATTCACATCACTGCGTACAAAACAAACACAGAAAACGTGAAAAGACATCAAACAATACGAGGAAACGTCTGTAAGGCTAAATGCTGAAAACAAACCTGCTTCACACTATAAAGACACTTTAATATAATACACATGATTAAACCCGCTGCTGACAGTCTGAAACAGTAGAATGAATCCACAGCAGATAACATTTGGGAGCCTTATTAGGAGACGCTTTCTCAGCCAAACGTTTCCAGCAATCACTTTTTACAAATTCCAGTTACGCACAATAATTCCTGGCAGCATCAAAGAACGCCTGAACAGTAACAGACGGCGTTTCATTGCCTCTCCCCTCCGACCATCAAGGGCTTTAAACTGGTCTTACTGGTCAATATGATAGAATTGTGCTGTTCAGCTGGAAGTGATTTTACTGTTCCTGTTCCTGATGACATCTCACCGGCTTAGTCAGTAAATAACGGTATACGTCTCCCGACCACACACACAGCGGGTACCAACGGTACCGACATGCCAGTGGGCAGAACGGAGCAGGTGCTGGTGGTAGACTGGAAGTTGAATAAAATCACGTGACTACAAACTGGGGATGTCGGTTAACAAAGACGTTTTGGACTAGGCTACGCAAGTCGCCATGTACGTTAATTTAACTCTATTAACTATTGACCATGTTACCTGATCAAAATGGCCAATGAATAAAAATAAAATAAAAGACATTTACAACACAAAACATGCACAACTGGAAGGATATATATCCAGCTGTCAAATTTGGGGCAGTGAAGCTCATTGAGTCAGTGGATCGCCGAGTAAAAGGAAAGTGCCTCTATAAGTCGCTCAATATAAAAATAGCAGAATTGACCCAAACTGACATTCCTACTATAAACTACAAGCATTTTAAAGCAACGCTAAGTTTCCATCTTTTTTTGGCTCAGCTGACTGTTACACTATAGAGACGCCTTCTGGTGGCGAATGCTGGTCACTACAACACATCCACACAGCAGCATACAATATTCATGACGGTATTTAAAACCCGAGGGATTAAAACGCCGGTTTACCATAATACTGTAATATCAACCAAGTGCAGTTTCTCTATCTTTATAATACTGAACTTTAATTTGTGTTTGGACCGACGGCATCTTGATAATGTTTCAGTTCAATCAAGGAAATGTGTTTTTATCTGAATGACTCTACTTCAATACTGACAGAGGAGAAGAGAAACCAGAAAGTCTGTGGGAAACCGCTTCATGAGAAACTTTGGAAACTCAAATGTTCCCATTTGTTTTCAGATGTGTCCACGTCTGCGTTGACACAGGTTGCATTTAGGTCGCACACGGAAGTTGCATTAACCCAATGTTTCGGTTGATACAGATTACAGATTTAAGAGATTTTTTTTAAATGACTGAAAAATGTGAGGCCTTGGGGCTGGTCTGAGACCACCACGAGTCTCAGAGCTCTGCCGGTGCAGCTGCACCACTGCTGCAGAAGGAGCACATGCTTACCGCTCATGGAAACCCGACATTTCCAATTTCTGTCACTTCACAATAAAAGCTTTAAAATAAAAAAGTACTTTTATTGTGAAAAATTGATAGGAAATGAATGTGTTTATTGGCGGTAGACCAAATCCTTCATAGTTGTATGCCATACCTTTGATTATTAATAATAATAATAATAATAATAATAATAACAATAACAGGCGTCTTACACACACACACACACACACAGATCGAAAGTCATGTCGAAGACGTTTATTATAACGTTTCTCTGAGTTTTGTCAACACAATAATGACTTGACCTGCAAGAACCTGTGTGATGAGGGGTCGGTTAGAAAAATGTAAACAGAAAAAAAGAAATTGGAAAAATTAATACAGAAAACACAGAATTTGGGCCTTAACTACTAGTAGGAGTGAACCAAAACATGGCACACATCTGGGACCGAACACGTTCTAATGAAATATCCTGCTTCAATTCCTTATTGTTGACGTTTAACCTTTAGACAACAACGGTTTGCCTTCGGCTACAAACTGTTAGCTGCCTCAGACACAAAGGGAGGCTGCACCTTTATTCACACTCACTGGAAGCTCTGGGTGTTAAAGGAAAGTGACATACAGCCCTGGTGATGAAGTCCACTTTGTTTGACAAAAGTGTATTTAAATACACAGAGACAACGAAAAAGGAAAAGTGACAGGTTATAATTGTCATGATGCGACAACTGCATGTGAAATATTCAGTCAAGTCAAGTGAGTAATTCAGACGACGCCGTCTCTAAAGCCTATCAGTGTAGAGATTCTCCTGTCATCCTGTCGTTGCTGAATGATAAATGGAAGAAAACAAATGTTGTCTCCTGTGTCTGTGGTCCCCCAGAGGTCTAGATAGTAGTCCACATTAGTCCAGAGACCAGACCAGACTATGTGGAGAAACCAGAGACTTTCAATGGTCCAAACAACTGCTGTATTTATGTCTAGATAACCTTATTTGGAGTGTTGATGGAGCAGCTACAATGTTAGCGTAGTAGGGCTGGGTATTGTTTAGAATCTCACGATTCGATTCAATATCGATTTGATTCGATATTGATTGAAATGCTTCGATATCGATTCAGTATCAAGTAGAATTACACAAGTAAGAGTACCAAATCATTTTTTCAAATAATTTATTTAGTTTCATGCCTTATGAACAGCCGTGGTATAACTCATAGCATGATAAAACAGGACACTGCTTAAACACTGAACTGCAGTGCATGTAACAGGTTCACACCGGCCGTGGAAGCTATGGTAGTAGACAGTAGTGGTGCAGATATACCGTTGAAATGCACATATTTGTTAATCTACTCTTCACATTTATTAAATGTATTTTCTCTTCCTGTTTCCCAGTGCGAGTTGAGATACACAACTATGATCGCATTTGTCAATCGCGGTATTTTATTTTGAACATTGCTTTTATTTTGAAAATTGGCCAGATTGTCTCGGGTTTCTTTAGCTGTGGCTGCAGAGCCTGAATTGGGACACAGCTTCTGTGTGATTTACTGCCAGAACTGACGCGTTCGCTTGCGGGACGCCTATTCACGGCGCTCCGTATCTGGTATGAACGACACTATCGCTTAACAAGGGCGCCGAAAGGAAGCGGGCTCCGCTACACGCCTATTCGCGGCGCTTCCACGGCCGGTGTGTACTCACTCCGGTCGCCATATTGTAATGGTTTGGTCTAGTGCGGCACCCGTCCTTACAGCGCGAATCACACGAGGGTGTCGGTCACAGCGCCCCCAGTGGCCAGGGGCTTGAATCGATTCAGATTGCTGAATCGATATTAAATTGCGGGGAAAAGAATCGCAATGCATTGCTGAATCTGTATTTTTACCCATCCCTATAGCATAGCCTAGCACCTTGTGTTCAGTTTCCCAGCGAATCATGAACGTCGTCGTCCACCACTTGTGCAAAGCAGCAATAATATTTTTATTATTATTATATTACAATCTTTATATAGACTAGTTGGTGATTATATATTTATGTCCTACAGAGAAATGTTGACTGTGAGAGCTAAAATTAAAGACAAAAAAAAAAACTTAAAGCTGTATTCCACGATTTGAAAGGTTTGAACCACCCCCCCCCCCCCACACACACACACACACACACACACACACACACACACACACACACACACACACACACACACACACACACACACACACACACACACACACACACACACACACACACACACACACACACACACCCCTTCCCTCTGTGCTCCTCCGAGCTCTATCGTTCTCCCCTTGCAGCCTCCACCTCCCTCTTATTTTAGGAAAATAGTTCACCGAACTGCGGACCGGATGGCTACTATTGGTTTGGCTCAAGTGAAAAATCGTAGACTACAGCTTTAAGGACATATTTAACATTAACATCATCTGGAATTAGTCTTCTAATAAATATGAACTACTTCAAAGTCGCACCCACACACGCACACATGCACACACCCACACATGCACACACCCACACACGCACACACACGCACACATGCACACACCCACACACGCACACACACGCACACATGCACACACCCACACACGCACACACACGCACACATGCACACACCCACACATGCACACACCCACACACGCACACACGCACACACAATTTTGCTCATTAAAGCTAATCATTAAGCTTAATTTGTGTTATCAAATCGTAGTATTTCCTCATTCATTCATTTATTTCAACCAGCACATTACTGCTGTAATGTGGCTATAATAATGATGAAAATAATGAGGCCCGTAATGCAGAACTGTATAATTGATAAAACAGGTGAGGTGAGGGACAGAACCAGGTTCCTGAAGGACCCTGAATCCTCCCATCTTCCAAGCCAACATCACTAACGTCACATAAGGAGACATCTGCAGGTCAGAACTGTGAACATGCTTCTATAATCAGTGTCACACGTGGCTGCATCATCGATCTGTCTGTCGCTTATTTATTACTTACTTTTCGGTCCATAAAGTCATGAAACTGTGTAAAATACAAGGTGAGGCCTTTACAAATAAGAGAACAGTTTTCATCAAGCAATTCATCTGATAATTATGTTGGAGATGAACTGATTGGTGAAGTCTTGCAGTCTGAAAGGTCTTGTTGATATATATTCAGTTTGATATTAACAAAAAGGAGAAAAGCAGCGAATCTCCATACTTGAGACAGAAAACAAATATTTTCTGACATTTCTGGGTGAACGTTACTTTTACATGTTCACCTGCAGGTCAGTGGGTCGTTTTGTTCCCACAATGTTAGCGGTCTGATCCCCGGCTCCCATTGTCTGGATGTCCAAGTGTCCTTGAGACAGAGACTGACCCAGAGTGCTTTGCAGCAGCTCATTGCTCCTCAACACACTAGAATGGGTTAAATGTTGAGGCAAGGTTCCTGTTTGCACATGACCATTGTTATTAAGTGGTTATCAAAATAATAGTTTTCTGTGGATTGTAAACTTGATTAGTCAACTCATCATTCAAGATCCATGTCTCTGGAAACACACACACACACACCAGGGTGGGAATTTCACGACGGCCCACACTTTGGCCTTGATGCCCTGTGAAAACATTTTCAATTTAATCTAAATCTATTTTCATATCGCCCCATGCCTAACTGATCCAATATTGCCACAGAAAAAATTGTGATACTTATTATACTATACTACTGTATTGATAATAGTATAAAGTTAGCTAGTCAGGTGAAGATCTGCTGGAAGTTTGAATAGCTGTCATCATCATTGGTTTATCATTTAAACATCCACATCCCTCCTGAAGCAGATTGGGATCAGCTGATATCAGCTGCTCATCGCCAGGCCTGTGTACATGACAATCATCATGACATTCATCTGAATCCTCTTTTGCCACTTATCCCATGGATGATAAAATGTCATCCGTTCCTGTGCAGTAGCAGTCAGGCTCCGCCTCCACTCGTCCCCCTGGACCGCTGTTGAGAACTGCCGAATCGGCACTCTCATAACTTTTTAGTTAGTGTGACACGTCTTCTTTACATTACACTGTAGGTTGTGGCCATAAACGTCTTAACTGTGCGAAGTGAAGGAGACGCTCCGTCTGAATGAGTTTCTCATGTTCACCTTATTCTTTAATAAGGTATGAGTAATTAAAGTACAGGTTATTTGTAGAAATCTTAAGTCTGTAATAAAAACGCTTGAATAATGAAAATAAGGTTTGCTTTGTTTGTGTTACGAGTATAATAAAAATGTATCCAGCATACATACAAACATACATACATACATTTAAAGTAAACCATGTTAATATATTTTTGTTTTATCAATAATGTGCTAATTTATATCTGACTTATTCCAATTAATTAAAACAATATGCTTTCAGTGCATTCTTACATAAGCATTCATTTTGAGCATACATTTTATATATACTTAATACACCAAAAACCTATTGAACAAAGTTGATACGAGTACACTTTAATAGTTATAAGTAACATTCACTTAGTTTATTTTCATTTAATAAAGTGATATCTTGAAAACATTTACTATAGTACATTTATTTTAAAGTATGTTAATCTTGTTATCTTGAAAAAAAAAATATTCAAAGTATATTTGTATACTTTGAACATATTTCCAGATAGTAGATGTCTTTGTTAGTATATTTGCAATATTCTAGTGAAAATGTATATTTAGTGTAGTGCTCAGGTCAACTGAGCAAAACATTCTTGGGGAAGATTATATGGGGGAAAAGAGTAGCCCTACGTATTACTGTCTACCCTTCTGGATTCTTACTGGATCTGGATCCATCTGGATTCTGGTGTGATGGTGTTAACAAAGTTAGCTTCATCGTTCAAGGTTAACTCTACGATAAGTGATAAAGACATATCAATAGCAAATTCTAATTGTTCTGTCCGTCCAGGAGGAAGATTCAATGTCCCCTTACTAATGAAAAAGAAAACATTTTACTACACTTCATTATCAACCAATACATCCTGAGACTGAGTTCAACCTGCAGTCAATCAATGAAAGCTTGAATGTTTGCAGGTCATCCGGCTATCACACACACAGGAAGTGATGCCATAGATCTAGCGGTAGCATCCAAGGTTTATTAAGAATAAAAATAGATTTGTTATTCAAATGATTGAAGATACCAAAAACAGAACTCCAGTCATCGTCATGTCATCAGATTACTGGATGCACATATGGTGAGGAACACGAGGGAGTCAGCGTGCTGGGTTCAGGGCTGTGGGGTATGTGGGACACGCAGCACCCCGAGGCCCAGGGACGACCAGCGACGCAACACTGGACGCGGTGTGATGCATCGTGTCGGTCATGTGGGAGGACGCGTCACGCGGGAGTGAAAGTGAACTAGTATGAAACAATACAGCATCATGCTCTCGTCACTCCATCTGCTGTTGCCATAGAGACACTGGATGACTTGGTGCAATTTGTCAATCAAGCAATCTGCTTGTGTGCTTTTATAATTTCTTTTTTAGAGTAGAAAGTATGAAATGGGCTTATAGGAGTGAGACTTTTTTTTTTTTATTAATGGGCTAGGGTAACAGATTTATCATGATTTTTGCAATGATATTGTAATAATAGGTAACCTTATTTTTTATGTTGTGAGTGATTTTACCTTTTTTTTTTTCTTTTAAATACAACCTTTTTCTTCAGTTTTTATGTCGAATGTTTGGTTCTTTTTTGTGTCTTCTAACATCCTGACCATGTTTTCCCTTTAACGTGTTCCGCTTTGGTTTGGTTTTCTATTTGTCCATTATCTAAATAAATGCAGATAAACCACTCATCAATTCATCAATCAATGCTCTATTAGCTTGTTGGCAAATATTTATGGTGTAGCCTCTCGGTAATATTTAGTGAATAAACTGCTTCAGTGTTTCATTTAAAGCATCTCAAGTCTTTTTCATGTGTGAAAGACTCGTGCTGTACATCCGTAATAATACATCATATACACTCAGGCAGGTTTCTCACCCCCTAGTTGGTCAGATTGTGAAGCATTAATATTTAATCATTTCTGATTATTATTTAATTTGATTCATTGTCAAGCCGAAACATCATTCCACATTAAAGGTTGGAAATCGATGTCAGAAATACAACCTACGAAAATGACAAAGAGATGCAAGAAGACTGAAAACAGTCCAATGTCCGCTGACTCCTATTCTATTTCTAGACTCCCAGCATACAGACAATGGTATCCCATCACATCCCGTAGAGCCTTTTAATCCCTGAAACAGCAAACACTCAGTCAGGAGCACAGGTGAGACGGCAGAACAACAATGCCAACAGCCGACAGAATGACAGTACATGTACTAGATTTACTACACTATGTGTGACAGTGGTGTGAGAAAAGGCAACCAGTGAGCTGAAGGTGGTGCGGACTTCCTGTTCTCCTCAGACCCACAAACAGACAGGAGTTCAGTGGAAGTGAGACAGCATGGGGAGGTTTTTGTGCCAACTTGTTTTATCACACCTGTCAGCCATGAATACTGATGGAAGAGCAAGCACAAATTAAACAACCGTCTGCTGCTAAACTCATTAAACGGCCTGATGTGGCAGAACTTGCTCAAACAAACACAAACGTGCATGTGTAATATAACCACATTTCTACTAGAGCTGGGTGGCATATCCACTTTTATATTTACCAGGGAAAGTAAAATGCCAGAACAGGCTAAAGTTAAACTATTTGTTTTGTGTTTGAAAGTGATTGTGATAATAATTTGATACGACTCTGTCTTTACATCTAGGTACTAAAACGATACCACGGCAAAAATGTAAAACATTCTGTGTTCATTTAAAATGTATTAATTAAAATCCACGTTTGCAGTAATCTGATGCCTTTATACTGAAGTTAGTGATTTAGTTGATAGTTAATTTCATATTTAGAACCAGACAACCCATTAAACGGCAATAAATATGATTTTTTGGGGAAACCTGCACCCCCACCGGTACTTCAGCAACAGGTCAGGTGGAGAGTGGTACTGCAGCAGGGAGACGGAGAGACAAATCACACTAAATGATAACAAATTCAGATGAATTTCTGTGAGAAGTTGATGGGTGAAAGCTGCTAAAAGCAGGAAGACAGACTTCACGTTACTGAAAAACAAGGTCAAACAAGACTTCAACACATGCTTGTTGGTGGATGATGAATTACAGGAGATGCTTGGACATAGGGCTGGGCAATATGGACCAAAAATCATATCGCAATACTTTATAGCTGAATAGCGATACTCGATATATATACCTCGATATTTTTCCCCATAAAGAAATAACAATGACAAAGTCAGTTCCAAGTCAAATTAACATGTGCCAAATACAAACACAGGCACTTTTATTACACAAATATCAACATTAACTTGCTTTTTAAATAACGCTAAATAATAATATTACATTAAAATGTTCCCTAAACTTTGACCTTCTCCTATCTTGGCCATTTGATGAGCTGTCTGCAGGCTACGTTCAGCTCGCAATTGAAAACCCAGATTTTAGAGGCACTTAGAAAAAGTCCAAGCACCTGAATATTTGACAGAGGGTTAAAGGGTCCACACAAGGGTGCACGATGGAGCCTAAACTCCAACGGTACGCTTCCTCGGCCCGGCATGCTTGGAAGAGGTGGATTTGAGTACAGAATGGTTAATGCACGGGTACGCAGCGTGGACATGACATAGGCTTTAATCTCATTACCTCTCAGTGTTCTACTCAGATCTCCCCGCTATCGAGGCGATTTATGACTGAACATGTGTGTGAGTGAGCGGGTAGGGGAGGGGCTGCTATTGGTATCACAGAGAGGAAGAGAGGGGGGGCGAGTCGTGTGAGGAACAGACACGGGGAGAAACAGGCCAGCTGGTGGCTCCATCAAAGAAACGTATAACTATATATTTTAACATGACATACATCTCAATGTACATGATTCTATATCGTGTTTGAAAATATATCGATACATTTTAAAAACTCAATATATTGCCCAGCCCTACTTGGAAAAACTCAGAAAAGATGCTGAGTCTAATTTTATCAGTTCATTTGATGGTAATTATGGGGCATCATACCATTGTTAACAGAAAGGTATTGCAATACGTTTTAAGTATACCATGAAGCACTATCTATCGATAAAATAAACTTGGGCCATCTCACCTCGTCCTCATCTCTATTCAGATGCACATGCTTAGTAGCAACTTTTAGTGAGCAGATTTTTTATTTTTTTAATTTGCAAACAGAAGATCAGTATTAATTAGGGCTGGAACGACACGTATCGAAACTGAAATCGCGACACTCTGATCCACGAACCTGTCTCGCGGTGTGAGAAGGCAGAATCACGACACAACTTCCAGCTATCAAGGTATGTGTCCACAGGCAGCGGTGTTTCCCCGCGTCCCATTCATTGTCTATGTGAAAAGCCATGCAATGCATTCTGGTAGCGTTGCGGCGAATGTCGAGAGACGGAGCGCAAGTTGGCCGCTCCTCATTTGCATAAAGTTGAAGTGAATCTACCTTATGCTAATCAGAGGCGCCGGGCTCGACTTGTTGTCGATCTAAAATAAAGACAGATTCAGCAACTGCATAGCTTAACTTTCGCTTAAAATGTTTTCAGAAACACCTTTCGGTGAACTATTTTCATAAAATAAGAGAGAGTTTCCAAACGAGCCGCCATGTTGGTCTGAGTGAACTCCGGAGCAGACAGGACAGCAGTGAAGCGATGGTCCAATCAGGTGCAGCCATGAAGTGTACACGTGATTGTTTGAAGGAGAGCGCCTGTCAATCAGGGCTCAACAGATTACACGGGCAATTGCAACATTCATGGCTCTGGACATGCACCCCTTTTCGGTGGTGGAAAATGATGGGTTCAAGTTTATTTGCTCATGTTATTGAGACCTTACTTGAGACCATAATACTGTTCATAATCTTAAGTGTTCAAATATGTCCAGTTTATAAAGATTTTAAAATGTTCTATTTTTATAGTATTTTATTTGTACGTTATATTTTATATTTATACGATAATATTGTTCTTAATCTTTAGAAAGGTTTTCAACTGTTCTATTCTTCTAGTGTTCCAAGTTATTGAAACGTTACATAAATAAAATGTTTAACTAAAAAAAAAAAATCTCTCTTCTTATCACACCCCCCCACTAACAAAAAAATCAAGGTTTGTATCGAACCGTGGGTCAAAAATCATGATACAAACCGAATCGTGAGTTTGGTGCATCGTTACAGCCCTAGTGTTAATGCTTTGTCGTCACAGATCCCTGATGATGCTACACTGAACAACAAATGTGTTGAAGAAGGCTGTTATCAGCATTTGGAACTAATAACTTAATTGGACATTTATTACTTTATTTATTGTATAGTACTGATCCATCATCAGGCTGCTCAGATTAACCCCAGTGACTCCCGACTCAGCCCTGCTGATAACGGAGATAACAGCTGAGTAATCAGAGGTTACACTGAGTTACACTGAGTTACATGAAGTAGCGTTCAAGCGTAAAAGTGAGTAGGTAAAGAACCTGTTCATGTTAAACAAAAATAAACAAAGCAAATTGACATGACATACAATTTAATTTGTTGTTGTTTTTTTGTTTCTTCTTGCAAAGATCTTCTATTTTTATCTTATTTTGCCTTTGCTGAACTGTATTTGCCTCATTTTGTTGAGTACAGGTGCAGGGGAAGGTGATGTGGTTCCCAATCAGCTGATACTCATTCGAATTAGTTGGATTGGTGGTCTCTATAGAGGTGGTCTACCCCCGCTTCTGAGAAGTGACGCAAACTCTGAAGTGCCTTAAAGCTGCATTATCTCTGCTGGCCATCTGCGATTGTATAGAAGACACTTGATTTACTATCTCAGCATTGTAAACACAAGTTTATGGTCTAAACGCTAGTCGTCTTCAATGTAAAAATCAGTCAACTTTCACTTTGCATCAGTGGAAGTTCTTTAGCTCGACTCTCAGGATCACATGAGAACAACTATGTGGGGGAAATGATTGGGCCAAATCCGTCCTATAGTCCAAGCCTCATTGAGATAACTATTATTTTACAAACAAAATACCAAATCATTACTGCTTCTAGCTGCGCAATGTAAGAATTGTCACTATTTCTGACATTTTATCAAGAAAATAATTATTGCATTTAACAATAGTGTAAATAACTTTGAGTTGCACGTCTGTTTTAGACACAAAAAAAAATAATTTGGGTTATTTCTACACTATAAATATCCTATTTGCAGTTTCAATAAAAACCACTTGAAGTGGTCGCTCCAGCACTTTACCCAGCAGCCAGACCTGCTCTCTCTTCAATGACCTTATTCCCTACGCTCACCCACTAGCCCTTGCTCATAGACGACGGCTACGTCTGAGAATCCTCGGGAGACGAGGAGGAGGAGGAGGAAGAGGAGGAGGAGCAGCCAGCTGAACCAAATTCAGCCTCGTGTGTTTGGCTGCACAAAGAGGAGCATCAGCTCCTCCTCGCTGCCTCCTGCTTCAACTGTTCGATGCTCCCACGAGGGAGCAAACAAAGGAATGGACGGTGTATTCATCAGCAGTGATGTATACATTATTATATAAATCAGGTTCAAATGATTCAGCTGACCTAGAGCGCTGTTGTGTGACATATTTACACGACTGTGTGTTTCATTTCAGGTCATTCCTCCAGCTTCTTGTCCTCATTGAACCAAATCACTCTGAAACATTAGTTACTGAATCCTGTGAGAGAAAGACTTAGAGAGAAGATCTACGTGCACATAGTATGTCTAATGCTAATGTTTTGCTGGGGAAAAAAACCATCACACCTGTCCAGAGCCCAAGGTGATATCTCTAAATTGCATCTGACAGACACAAACACTGATCCTCGGGAAGAATTTGAAATAAAACCTGATTTCACGGGTTCTAAGGCAGGTTCTTCTCACCACTGCTGTGCTGTCACACTCTCTTGGAGATGTTGGAACTTTGAAGATCTCAACCGTGTTCTTGTCCTGCAGTGTCCTGAGATAACCTTTGTTGTGATGCAAGACTATAAATAAAAGTGAATTGAATTTAATGAATCATAAGACATCTTGAGTTACTCATCAGTTCTGTTTCTTAGCCTCGAGTCAGGATTTTTGTCCCTCGCCATCTTGATTTTAACAACTATAAGTGAAACGAGAGGGCGGAGCTAAATACAAGCAAACACTGAATAAGACAGTTTGGAGCCAAAATGTTAGAATTAACTTTGATGAAGTGCTAATACACTGTGAAAGGGTTAAAGTAAAACGCCATGGTAACAAACATTCAGTCATAAGGTAGCCCCGCCCTCAAGCATCTCCTGCTTTATGGTCTATTTCATTGTAAATGGACCATCATTTACTAAATGAACATCATGCTGGATTGAAGAAGAAAACCATACACTGATGTTTACAATGTTGAGATTATAAATCAGGTGCAAATAATTTTAATTTTCTCATAGATTCCATGGAATCAGAGTCGCTGCCGCCTGATGGCCAGCAGAGAGAATGCAGCTTTAAG
Organism: Chelidonichthys spinosus; assembly: GCA_029853015.1. NCBI lineage: Eukaryota > Metazoa > Chordata > Actinopteri > Perciformes > Triglidae > Chelidonichthys > Chelidonichthys spinosus. Next base: position 26,355,684 of record CM056822.1, on the reverse strand, counting down.
GCTCTTCAGCCGCCTGTTCTAATGAATGCTTACAGGTCTCATCAATTTGGTTTGTGAACACCCAACAATGTAGGACAAGCCTCAACATCGCCAAGCAGCTGGGACACGATGGCGATGTTGCCGACACGCAGAATACAACAGCCACATCAGCATCACATTTGTATTCAAGTTAGTTTATTGTGTAGTTAACATTAACCCACAAGGCATTGTGGAGTGGACACAGGCTCTATAATTGATAGATGATGATAAAGCATAGTTATCATGCTGTAAATTTGCATGTGTATTTTCCATTTTCCCACACAGCATTTTAGCATCTTACTAATGGGAAACAGCTTTTATAGTCTAAAAAGCAAAGATATTATAACAATTTAAAAACAGACAGAAGCAGTGACCGTTAGTGATGTGATTATCAAAACTGCTGTCAATTATTTTCAATCAACGTATGATATCAGCTCTACCTCCCTGGTCTGTTCATCTTTGTCATCTGTACATTTATTTAACATTCATTTCCATGTACATATAATACAGCAAACAAACCCAACAAGACTAAATTCAGTCAGATCCAAACTAGTATTCAAAGCTTGTATGACAGAGTTTCACCAACAGATTTCACCATAACTGTTGTACAGGGCTCCAGACTAACTTTTTGCATTGGTTGCACTGGTGCGCCTAACTTTTTTTTTTTTTTTTTTTTTAAAGGTGCACCAGCACAAAATTTAGGTGCACCCACATTTTTCATTGCGTCGCCTTTAACGCCAAAAAGTCACCTTTTTAAACGCTCTCCTTTTCCATAATGACACCCCCCTTATGGCCTAGGTTAACCGCAGCACCATCAGCACCCAGAGCAACCGTTTTCTCCAGCCAATCTGCACACTGATGCCCAAGCGCAGTAAATGCTTGCTTTGTGGCAGCATAAATTCCTCAAGAATAAAAAGATCATACAGGTCACTAGCCTATAGATTGCAAATGGAAAACTGTTTATGTGATCTTAGCCTAGCCTACTTATATTTTTACTTGGGCTATTCATTTCATACAATTTTCCTATTCATGATCTCTCATGCTGTAATGTGGGCCTTCAAACACTGTGCGTGTCCATGCTCCACCTCGACATGTCCAATTAACATGTTGACCGGACTCCCTTTACGCAAAATGCGGCAGTAGACAATAACGCACTCCTTCGTAGAGACGTCTGTGTCGCCGTCAATTATGAATGACGTGTACGTGGCGTTTCCAACCTCCGCAGCTGTCTTGTTCTTTAGTGTGTCTGCATTTTTTTTCATCAGAAAAATTTCTGACTTAAATTTAGTGAACGGCAACTCCTCCTTTGCAATACTGTATGCGACGTTGAATTTTATAATCATTTCAGATTCCTCAGCGGACCTGATCGATACAGCCTGACGCTGAAATGCAGCTGGATGAGGGGCCACTTTATTAACACACTTATCACGGCATGTAGTATGCTTTTTGGACATATTGCACTTTTTCCAACGTCTGAGTGCGATTGTTGTTGACTCTTCCACAAACGCACTATTACCGGCCATATTTTTGGGCTTTTTAATTAGTCTTGGGGCGAGGCTTTCTGTCTCTCTTCATTTTCAAAGAAAATCGAAGCGCTCAGCACTCATTGTCGAAGCGCTCAGGAGTACCTGCTCAGCTCGCTCGCATTTTTCGAACTGACACAATTCACAGCAGTGAATTTTGCGACCATTTTGGTCGCATTTGCGACTCTGGTGCCCTGTTGTATCTGTACTATATTTTAATAGAAATGTCCAGCTGCCTTCTCAGCCTCAAGGTATTAGTGAGGAGTAAAAAGGAGACTGTCCATCTGAAATCAGACGCTGACTGACACTAAAATGAGATTCTGATGATTAAAGAGTGTGTGAGTGTGTTTAAGTTTCACAGTCGCTGCCCACACTGAACCTGTGATCATGTGATGAAATGATGATGCTGCACATTTTACCTTCACCAGGAGCCTAAAAGCATCATGACTTCATTGCATACATGCACACATTACTTTGCGTGTAGCTTCTTTTGGAAGAGCCGTATAAAATGATGGAAGTTAACTGTTAACCAGCATATTTATTACTTTTAGGTTACCTTGATTGTTTCAGCTGTAGTCATGTGACTTTTCAACTAAGGGCGACAACTATTATTTTCATTTATCCATTAATCTGATAATTATTTTTGAGATTAATCAATTCATCAATTGGTCAATAAAATGTTCTGAAAAATGTTCATCAGTGTTTTCAAAGTCTTCAATGTCTTGTTTTCTCAGATATTCAGTTGAATACGATAGAAAATTGAGCAAATCTCCAGATTAGACTGACAAAAAACATGTCTGGGTGTTAATGACTTCCACAGGTCAGCTGTGTCTCAGTGGGTGCTAGGGATGCAACAATCCAGTAAGCCCACGGTTCAACACGTACCTCGGTTCTTGGGTTTACATTCAGACATTCAAGTCTATTGTATCATAAAATAAATAAATGTGTAAAAAAAAAGTAAAAAAAAAAAAAAAATACATTTCAAATACAAAAGTGCTTCTTAGCCCTGACGACATGTATCGGATAACATGGGGTAAAACAACCGTTTTTAACTTCCAGGATGTCATTCAAAAGAGAAATACACGGATGGAAACGTGAAATTACAGGAAATTTTATTGCCAAACTGAAAAAAATGCCTAATTTCACAAGTGCGTACTGAACCGTGCAGGGCGTACCGTACGGTTCCATATTATATTGAGAACCGTTGCATTCCCAGTGGGTACAGCGGGTCGTCAATAAGCACAAGGTTGGTGGTTCGATCCCCTACCGTCTGCGTGTCCAAGTGTCCTTGAGCGAGACGCTGGACCCTGACTGCTTTACAGCAGCTCCCTGCTCCTAAATATGTTAAGGTGGTGATATATAATGTATGTGTACGGCCATTGTAATAAAGTTTGTTATCAAAGATTAATCAATCATCAAAATAATAGGTTATAGGGAAAAGTAAACTATTCATCAGCTCACCAGCAGGGACATTTTTGACCCGTCTATAGGTAAATTCAGGCCTATGCGTTAACCAACTGAGGCGTCCAGCTCGGACTAGAGATGCACCGATCCAGTTTACTTCCGATCCAATCCGATACCGATACCTGGGCTGAGCATATCGGCCGATACCCGATACCGATCCGATACTACTGTTGAATGAATGAACCGTATACCTTGCCATGTGACATTGCCACGGATATAAATGTACTTAATATTTTTTATTAACAAATAAAGTGTACATTAGCAGCAAAAATAAATAATTAACACTTGTGACCATGTTAAGTGCACTGGAAACAGATATTTTAAAATGTAGTATAAAACATAGCAGCTGCCTGAAACCCAACAAACAATGGCTTAATGAACTGTTGCATGCTCCATGTTGCTGTGTTGCTCATCACTAGCTGCTGTGCGTGATCTGCGTGATGACGTAACCAGCGTGGCAAACATAGAATTGCAGTGACTAGATTGCTGTAACTGTATTGCTGTATACAATATTGATAAAAATGAAATGACTGGATCGGAATGCTTGAGTCCACTGAGGTCCTGACCGATGCAGACTGCTAACTGGCCTGATGCTGGACACACCACATTGTAGCTCCACCTGCCCGCTGTGTGGCTGCTCAACTACTCCTGCTTTTTGGTCTACGGCGACGTGGTTGGGATGGATCCATCTCGACGTTGCTATGCCTGCTGCCATGGACTACTACTGTTGATACTATTGCTTTTGTTAATACCACCACTACTGTTAATGTTACTACTACTACCAACACCAAATGCAGTTGGAACCCAAGGGCCTGGGCTGCATGAGATTTCTGCCTAAAAGCCTATTAAGGCAGTTTTTTCTCGCCACTGTCGCTGTAACGCTTGCCCCTGGGTGATGTTGGGATTTTGAAATTGTGTTGACTCTTGAAATTTTGAGCGTATTCTAGTCCTGCTCAATGTGTTAAGTGTCCTGAGATGACTTCTGTTATGATTTGACACTATAAATAAAATTTAATTTTAGATATCCGATCCAGGTATCGGATCGGTGCATCTCTAGCTAGGACGCGCTACGGCAAGCTCTGAATGTTTCGCCCTCAGAGTGAATTAAAGAGCAGGCTTAAAACAGACAGTATGAACAGACAGTGTGAATCAATGTCTCACCTGCTTAGCTCTCCTGATCAGCCTTCAGAGCTTTTGAAAATGAACATCAACTGATGAACCCACACTCGATCGGGACGCAGTTAATAAAAACTTCAACAAAGCTGACACGTACATTAAAACTGGATATAGAGCTTTGAAATGTGGCGGCTAAGCTCATTGAGTCAATAAAAGTAAAGTTCCTCTTTTGTTTTCATGTTAATGTTTCCTTTCCTTGAAAATTAGTTAGTAAGTCATTGACAGGCATCAGGCTACGAAAGCAACATGAACTCAAACCAACGCACACACAAAAAACACACAAACCGGAGCAGTTCTTCAATTCTGTGGTTGATTTAACGTTGTGATTTCATTACTGTGACGCGTTAGTAAAGATGTGAGACGACAACCTGAGAGACCTGTCTGCTGGTTCCGTCTGCCATTAACTATTAGTTGGATCATCTTTTTAAAAACCATTAGATGAGCCGGAGAGCGACATGAATGGTTGCGTCTCCACAGTTAATCTGCTTCAACGTGTGACTCATACAAGACCTCATCGTTTTTTGTTGCGCTTTCACCAGAGTTGAGAGGCGCAGCGGTTTTTTCAGGCAAGAGCTTTGGTTGTGTCTGGTTGCTATGATACGTTAGTAGAGATGTGGGTAGAGGTAGAGTATGTTCTCTGGATGAAGGAGGCTGAAGAGAGAGATGATGAACCCGCCGGTCTTTAAGGGCTCATCAGATTTTGTGTGCAAGGACGATCGTTTGGGTCAAGAGCTGGAAACGTGCAGCGCCTCGCCACACTGCTGGTAAAAGAAATGAAAAATACGTTGGAAAAAACGCTTTGACCCAACAACTCTACAGCTGACTATTTTTAGAACGAGCCTGAGGGCAACGAGTTGGCTCACTACTGGCGACCAAACGCTCGTCGGCACCATGTTGTCTGACCCTGCATTAGATTCACATATAAAAAGGTGGACAAAAATGTATAAAGTAATAAATTAATGAATGTGACGTGTTGACAAAAAAAAAAACTTAATTTGCTCCACATCATCTTTTATTGAAGCAAACATTCTTCATTGATAGCTGATCCTCTTTATTAGGGCTGTAACGATACACCAAACTCACGATTCGGTTTGTATCATGATTTTTGACCCACGGTTCGATACAAACCTTGATTTTTTTTGTTAGTGGGGGGGTGTGATAAGAAGAGAGATTTTTTTTTTTAATTAAACATTTTATTTATGTAACATTTCAATAACTTGGAACACTAGAAGAATAGAACAGTTGAAAACCTTTCTAAAGATTAAGAACAATATTATCGTATAAATATAAAATATAACATACAAATAAAATACTATAAAAATAGAACATTTTAAAATCTTTATAAACTGGACAGATTTGAACACTTAAGATTATGAACAGTATTATGGTCTCAAGTAAGGTCTCAATAACATGAGCAAATAAACTTGAACCCATCATTTTCCACCACCGAAAAGGGGTGCATGTCCAGAGCCATGAATGTTGCAATTGGCCGTGTAATCTTTTGAGCCCTGATTGACAGGCGCTCTCCTTCAAACAATCACGTGTACACTTCATGGCTGCACCTGATTGGACCATCGCTTCACTGCTGTCCTGTCTGCTCCGGAGTTCACTCAGACCAACATGGCGGTTCGTTTGGAAACTGACTCTTATTTTATGAAAATAGTTCACCGAAAGGTGTTTCTGAAAACATTTTAAGTGAGAAATAAGCTATGCAGTTGCTGAATCTGTCTTTATTTTAGATCAACAACATTCAGTTTAGAAGATTTTCGCGAGCGTTCCCGAGGCGGCGAGTCGAGCCCGGTGCCTCTGATTAGCATAAAGTAGATTCGACTTCAACTTTATGCAAATGAGGAGCGGCCGACTCGCACGCCGTCTCTCGACATTCGCCGCAACGCTACCAGAATGCATTGCACGCCTTTTCACATAGACAATGAATGGGACGCGGGGAAACACCGCTGCCTGTGGACACATACCTTGATAGCTGGAAGTTGTGTCGTGATTCTGCCTTCTCACACCGCGAGACAGGTTCGTGGATCAGAGTGTCCCGATTTCAGTTTCGATACGTGTGTCGTTCCAGCCCTAATCTTTATCCATGTCAACGTCTGAGCCCCATACACACCACAAATAAGCAGCTGGAAATCTGGAACTTTGATTTTGATGCACAAGGGACACGAAGGAGCTAATCACGCTGCAGATGATCAAAAATGTTGATCGCACTCAAACAGAAGAAAAACCTTTAAAAAGCATTTTGTTGTTGGTTTGATGCCAGTTAGTGTGTAGTGTGGATTTAGGGCTCAGCTACCTGTCCTTATTGATTTTAAATATTAAAAACAACCAAGTCTGCTCTTAGGATGATTATGATAAGTCAGTCGCTGTACAGGTAGACGGGAAGGAAACATTTAATTGACATTAAGTTGCAGTAAATTAGCTTTTATGAAGAGGTCTGGTGTTGGTAGAGCTGGGTATCGTATGAAAATTGTCCTCTTGTGAAAGACGAGCTGTTGGTTAATCGTTAACAAAAATAAATTAAAGGCTGTTCTCACATTTAACACTTTTTTCTTTTCAAATAGGAGTACTGCTCTTCATCTCCACTGCAAAGTATAGCCGACCGTCACAGTGCGATTACTCTGTTACCCGAGAGGTCCAGCTATCCGGGTCAGTGTTTGACTCTGTGCTTTAGCCAGTTCCACGTCGATGCCTTTCTGTTGTTTTATAGAAGTCGGGAATTATGTTAGTACTGAAAAGTGTAGCGCGGAATGTGTGTTTTGATTAGGTGACGGGAGCCTGCAACTACAGAAAAGGTCTGCAAACTTTAGCAATAAACGTCCCACTGCACTGTTTTCTGCACCGGTAGAATCGGCTTGTTGGAAGGCATTAATAAGAGACAACTGTTATTAATTGACGGTGTTACCTGCTCAGCTGTCCTGCTTCCAGGACATTGGATATTTACTTGGCATGGCGGCGTTTCCCCAATTATGCTAAATTTTATTGCGCAACCAAAAATACTTCAATTCACAAGTGTGTATTGAACTGTGCATGGTGTACCATCCATCCATCCATCCATCCATCCATCCATCGTCTACCGCATACCCTGTATTCAGGGTCGCGGGGGGTTGGAGCCGATCCCAGCTGTCATTGGGCGAAGGCAGGGTACACCTAGACAGGTAACCAGTCTATCACAGGGCCAACATGTAGAGACAGACAGGTAACCAGTCCATCACTGGGCTGACATGTAGAGACAGACAGGTAACCAGTCTATCACAGGGCTGACATGTAGAGACAGACAGGTAACCAGTCTATCACAGGGCTGACATGTAGAGACAGACAAGTAACCAGTCTATCACAGGGCTGACATGTAGAGACAGACAGGTAACCAGTCTATCACAGGGCTGACATGTAGAGACAGACAGGTAACCAGTCTATCACAGGGCTGATATGTAGAGACAGACAGGTAACCAGTCTATCACAGGGAGACATGTAGAGACAGACAGGTAACCAGTCTATCACAGGGCTGACATGTAGAGACAGACAGGTAACCAGTCTATCACAGGGCTGACATGTAGAGACAGACAGGTAACCAGTCTATCACAGGGCTGACATGTAGAGACAGACAGGTAACCAGTCTATCACAGGGCTGACATGTAGAGACAGACAACCATTCACACTCACATTTACACCTACGGGACATTTAGAGTCATCAATTAACCTTGCAAGGCGTACCGTACAATCAATATTATATTGAGAACCATTGCATCCCTACTCTAAATCCACATGAATAAGTCTTTACATTGGCATACAGTCTGGCAACTACCGCAAAGCACCGAAATGTGTCACTGCTTATCTCAAAGTTTTTTGATACCGAGTGGGACCGTCATAATTTGTTCGGTGTAAACTTCCCCGCCTGATAAAGGAGAATAACAAAGGCTTATCTTATCTTTTCTGACACCCAGCCTTTGCAAGCTATTGTTTTCTGTTAAGCCATAAAATCATGTATGTATGGTGCCGTGATATTATTTAATTGTATGATTTGCAGTGTGGCCATTACTCTCACACATTGTGATGTAAATGCTGCCAACAAATTACTGCTCAGTGAGTGATGTCACTTTCAATAGCCCGTCATCCATTAACTGATAACCAACCAGAGGGGTATTTCATCAAACTCGCCAAGCTCAAAGCCAGGCTAATTTCGAAAAGCCTTGCTACCTTTAGCGAGAGTTGCATTCCTTCAACGTGACTTGAGGCACTCTCCGCTAAGTAACCATGGGAAGTTATCCGACCAAACGAGCCTGCTCCATGGCAGGCTAACCATCAGGCTTACTTCAGTGGAGTTTCAGAAGTCCCTCTGTCAGAAACAACTGTACCAGCAGAAGGTTCCGCCAAGCCTAGTCCTTGTGATTTCATCACGTGAAATACCAAAAATGACCAAAACTACATATATGAAGTACAAACTATATTTGCATCAAGTGTTTAAGAATACATGCTTGCAATGAAAAAAATATGAATACATTGTTTATTTCCTTGAGGAGCTCGGAGTAGAGGCGCTGCTCCTCCACATCGAGAGGAGCCAGTTGAGCTGGCTCGGGCATCTGTATCGGATGCCCCCTGGACGCCTCCCTCGGGAGCTGTTCCAGGCGTGCCCCACCGGGAGGAGACCCGAGGAAGACCCAGGACACGCTGGAGTGACTGTCACCCGGCTGGCCTAGGAACGCCTTGGGGTCCTCCCGGAGGAGCTAGGGGAAGTGTCCGGGGAGAGAGAAGTCTGGGTGTCCCTGCTCAGGTAGCTGCCCCCGTGACCCGGTCCCGGATAAGCGGAAGAAAATGGATGGATGGATGTTTTTTTCCTGAACACCGACAGGCCATATTATTATCTAAATAAATATGTATTTTGCATGTTGTTCATCCCCCAGTTGGGTGAGCTCATTGCTCATCTGTCCTAATTTTACACACACACACACACACACACACACACACACACACACACACACACACACACACACACACACACACACACACACACACACACACACACACACACACACACACACACACACACACACACACACACACACACACACACACACACGTCTACAATGACAGGTGGATGGATGTTCAAAGTCACACGGCCGCCTCAAGTTCAGACATCAAGTATTTGTAAAATGACAGACACGTCAGAGAAGGCTTTTAGAAATGCATTTGGCTTTGAAATTCATCTGTTCAAAACCCAATACTAACTGACACAGAAACATGAATACTGAAAACATTTACAAAAACAGTGGAGTAAAGGTATGCTGTCACAGGTGAAAGGTCACATGTTCAATGCAGATTATACTGCACATGATATTAATGAATGTATTGAATCAGAACTAACTTTGTGTGCTGTGACAAACACAAAGATATTTAAGTATAACGTTCCATCTGCTTCCACAGTCGGCTATCAACACAGCTGAGCAGGAGGCAAATTTATTTGAGTTTAGTTTTTTCCTAAAAGAACTTGTGTTGATGATGGAGTTAACGTGCAACAGCAGGAAGTAAAAAGTGGCACAATGAGTGAAGATGGATGAACAGCAGATCTGCATCATGTCTTCTAGTAATCAGCAAAGCTTCATCCCTGTGAACCGGTTAACTGCCAGCTGATGAGACACTGCAGCACTATGTTTACATGAACACTTGTATACCCCTATTATTCTGAATAAAACAATACATCTCATCTGAAATATATTCTGTTTGGAGGTTATGTTTCTGAATGGATCATTTTCAGATGAAGACATGTGTGACATGTTGATATTAATCAGGTTTTAGTAGTATTCTTTGGACATTTATACATCACATGCACTATATGAGTCTCAGTTGGTGTTTTTACATCACTTTGTGACACGCGTCCTATTTCCTCTCCGGCTCTGTGTGTTGGATATCAACAGGTATTCTTACCAGCATCATCTGGACCATTTCGAGGAGGTCACCATCACATCCTCAACACCAGGGGACTGTACTACGAAGAGAGTTCATCATACCCAGGGTATCTTTCAGAGATCCAGCTTGAGTAACCCTAACAAAGGCAATCGGAGATAAGCGGTCACACGAAGCTGGTTATCAACTCGTTAAGTCAACCCAGGGTTTACCTGTCCAGCTATGAGCGCGTGCACATGAAAGAGGCGGCGTTTGCAGCATTTGACCAATCACAAACATGGATCAGTCTACGGCAGTGGAGCGGCGTATTTCACGTACGAGGAGCGAACCATAATCTTACAGAAATACGAAGAAGTTAAACATATAATGCAGGCAAAAGGCAACCGTTTCATCTGTAACATGCAGTAAGGACAGCTGGCAAAAACTCGCTGACTGTGTGAATGCGGAAGTCGCATTAATAGTAGTAGTTGAATAATATGACTGCCCCATCATAAGGACACAAGAAGATCTGACTGATTTGATGATAACAGTAACTTCGCTGATAGCTTAGTGGTAGAGTTACCGACCCGTGTTACGGGGTTCCTTACAGCGGCGCCGGTACGAATCCGCCCTGCGGCCATCTTTTAAATCATGTTGTCGCTCTCTCTCATCCCTTTAACTCTTATGACGTCCTTCCGCAATAAAAGGCCGAACACATAACTTTAAAATAATTTATGTCTTGCTTAGATGTATTCTTATAACGTGGTTTATGACAATATTAGCCTCATTCTTTCAGCTGCAATCCCGGCGGTGTAAAACGGACTTTGGAGCAAATCAAATAAATATAAAAACATGATTTAAAGTGTAGGCTGTACGCTGACAAAGAAAAGTCTTTCCCTCTGATGAGAATCTGTATCTCTCATATAAAACATCATCAGACACAGACAAAAGGGTTTTGCCGGTCTCTGTACATTCTATAGTTCTCCTACGAGACCCTCTCACGATCCAACGAGCTTCTTTTTTTTTTTATATCGGCGCACCAAGACAGCTGATTGGTCAGTAGGCGGTGTGTTTCTCCACGTTGATCTCTTATCAGGAACATAACCTGCTCCAGAGCAGGTTAGCTCCACAGCGTAAGTTACCATGGCGATCCACCCCGGTAAGAAGTGAACCAGCGTCGTAGGACGGAACACCCAGGGTTAACGCTTAAGTTACCTCGCTAAGCACAAATCCTGCTTCGTAGTACAGGCCCCAGGTCAGTGAATCCCACGTCAACACCATTCTGTTGTTTGACGGATCGAGACTCTAACATTCATCACGTTAAAACATGAAAAGTGGAACGACAGGAGCTGCTTGTCACATTTAGATACTTTGCTTGTTCAAAGTCGTCCAGTGGTGGTGGAATTGTTGGTCTGAATTCAGCTTTCCTCTTTCATTCCTTCAACCTCCTTCTTGAAGAGTTTGGAGTTGTGATATGTGTTCATATCCAAAAACCTGTTGCTCTCAAAGCACTTCATAATGTTTAAAGTAGGTGTGTTTTTCCTCCTCTTCTTTTGGCCATGCATCTCTACTCCAGCTTTACTAAGTCTTGGCAAGCTGGTTCGTGTCCAACAAACAGAGCTGGACATAAAAAGGAAAGGATGTGTGTAACAAAGTAAAAACACCAACTGAGACACAGTGAATGTGGTGTATACATGTGAACATCTGTGTACATCTGAAAATTATCCATTGAGAATAATAACATCTAAACAGAATATGATATTTACACGAATCAATTTAGGAATATTGTCATATCCTGAATAATAGTATGCAAGTGTGCATGAACCAGCAAGTTTCAAAGTAATTACAAACCAAAGGCACCACTTCCACATGAGATGAATTAAACATTCTCATCAGCAGCCAAATACAGTCTTCACCCTCGAGTCTGAATATATTGAGGAAACCTATTAAGTTATTTTCATATTGAAACTCATGTCATCATCCATCAGAGCACAATGACTGTGGTTAGCTCTTGGCACACCCCGTTGTCTGATGGGTGTCGTACCTGTCCAGGTGAACGCGTGTAGGACAAACACCAACACTTCATGACTCACTGTCTGTCTCTCTCTGCGCGCGCGCACACGCACGCACACAAACACACCTGGCTGCCACAGCTACACATGTCTCACAAGAGGCTAGCTGGCTAACCACCTAGCTTACACCTCCTGTTTTGGCTATATAATCAATGCTAGCATACGCAGGGGCTAACGCACAGCTAACACACAGCTAGCTTGAATGTTGCCACAAGTTAGGGAGAGCTAGCTAGGAGAGGGAGAAAGGAAGTTCCCGGCGAGCAAGACGGGATGAAAAACACAAAACACAAACCGACAGAGAAAAGGAGACACTGTGTCCTACTTCATGTTAGCATCCGTTGCTACCTACAGAGCTAGCACACCCGCTAGCTCTGTAATGTCACTGCATCGCTGTTGTAAATACATTATATGAACCGTCTGCTCACACGTGTGGACGGACGCTAAACTCCTTCTCGGGGACATCTCTACACACAAAAACACACCCGGCGGACGGCTCACCTGCTCCGGACACCGGATACACGTTCTCACCGGCCAGACATCACCCCGGTTCGCCCGAAAAAACACTGGCGCTTTTTATTTCCAAGGACACAAAATCGCCATGACAGTTTAGAAAAATGCATAAAAAATTAGCAGGCAGGGGAGGGAGGGGAGAGAGAGCAGAGAGAGATGGGGAGGCGGAGGGGAGGGGGGAGAGGAAAGAGGAGGAGGAGGGATGAAAAGAGGAGGAGGAGGAGGAGTGCAACTCTGTGCAATATCTATTTAATCCACATAAAGCTACCAGTTCCGCTGAGTTTATTCAGTCTGGATGCCGGAGTCCCGCAGCTACAGTCCAGTCTGGACTGACACGCGTTTTTACAAAGACGAGCCGCATCCAAAAGTTAAAGGGCGCCTCTTACCTAAAATGGCCACTGCAGCAGCCAAAACACAAACAGCTTTGTTTTATTTGGTGGAAGTTTAGCGGCTCAGCAGCAGCAGCAGCGGCGGCGGCGGTGTGGCTGCTGCAGCCAGCCTAACCTTACACAGTCACCCAGTAGCGGCTCGGCGCTGCACACATTCCCATTGGCTGCAGCCTAGCGCAGCTGGCCGCGTGCACGTTTCCATTGGCCCTGCAGCTGTCAAGCAAGCGAACCCGTAGCGCCTCTGTCCCGGGTTTGTCTGAGAGCTATCGCGGCAGCCCCAGGCAACACCATTGTGTATTGTGTGCGTTTTCTTCCTGGTGATTCGCGTCGACGTGAGCCCCTCGCACATTGCCTGTTGTTTATTCTAGGTGGTGTTGTGTTGTTGTCCTTACCGCAGACTTGCAGGGGAATCCTTCTCGTACCGGAGGACGCTTCCCTCCGCACCGCACCGCCCGGCTGGCTGGCTGGCTCCTGCTGTCATTGAAGGAAGGAAGGGAGGAAGGGGGAAAACAAGAGGGGAGCGTTCAGTTTTCAGCCCCCCGATGCAACAAAACGAAGGGGTTTACAGTTGTCCTCTGCTGGCTGCGTCCACCAATCATGTCGCCCTTTACTCCCCCATCATTAGTCTACCGGGGTTGAAGGGCGGATGAAAAGAAATAAGACATTCCACGTCTTTTGCAGATCAGGTTTCGTTTCCCGGATGTTCCGTTTGTTTCGAGGACCTAAAATGAGTGAGCTGCCGTGTTTATTTCATGCGGACGCAGTGTGTGCGCTTGTTTTTCATACAGCTGACGAGCAGTTAGTGCAGCGCTTTGTCTCCTTTACAAACTTCCCCTGAAGTCTGTGGAGCTTCTGCTTCAGTGTCGGCCCTAAACTGTCAAAGGCACAATTTTATGAAGCACATTTCTTTTAGAGACCAAAGAAAAATGAATATGTGCCACCTAGTTGAGACAACACAATCAGAACATGAATAGTGATTTCTGACCACATGTTGAGCCATGCTTGGCTCAAACATCTCAAAGAAACCTAATGTCTGCTTCTAAATGAGCCACACATCATCATCCGCCAGACAGCGGCAGCTTATTAACCTGCAGCCTCATACCATTCATTCGTTACAGCTCTGGAAACACATTGGTATTGTTGTGGTGGAAGAGCGGGAATGAATACGAGCCAAACCAGTTGGTAGAGATGAAACGATAGTGAGATTCATCCCCCGGAGCCATTTCTACGTCACAGTCTGGATTGTATAGATTTATTTGTTGTTGTCGCGTTTCCTGCACATTTAAGTGCTTTTTATTCTATTTATTTATTCTTATAGTATTATTTTTTTTCTGGACTTACTGTAAATAGTATGTTCACATTTTCTTCTACGGTCAAATTTTGTTTGTATTAATTTGCATCATCTGGGCTAGATGTGCGGGGGGGGGGGGGGGGGTCACCTCCAGACACACCAGGTTTCATCCATCATGGCTGAAATAACAACTATTGCTTTTACATGTTGTGAAGTCCCAGATACACCATCCTCTCTGACTTCCTGACATCATCCAGAGATGTTCGGTGAATTTCACCAAACTGGATTCACTGGATCTAACAAGACACACGTCAGCCGGTTTACTACAGCTGGACTATTTAGCTGCGATTTAAAAGCAATAAATAGATATAAAGGATGCTTAAATAACTCCATAATGATGGTGATCAGTAAAAAGTCTAAAGTCATGCTTTGTTCGGTCTGTCTTCAAGACGACAAGCCAACAACTGTTAAAATGCTTGTTTTCTGAATGGAGTCTGGTTGATGGGTGCTAGGCTATGCTAACAGTGTAGCTGCTCCATCAACCCTCCAAATAAGGTCATGTAGACTAGAGATGGGAGAAGATTCACTCACCCACTCACATCACCCGGATCCTTTAAAGGTCCCCTATTATAGAAAAAAAACATTTTCTCCGGTCTCTACACCTACTGGTCCTCCCTGAGCCTGTCAACTCCCAGAATGAGGAAAACAAGCGACTCCTGCATGGTCTCTGGTCATCTTACTTTAAAAAAGTAATTAGTTACAGTTACAACTTACTTCTCCTGAAAAGCAACTGAGTTAGTAACTCAGTTAGCACATTGTAAAAGTAATTAGTTATTCAGCAAAGTAACTGACGTTATTTTTTTTTGTTCTATAAAGCTATAAGCGTTATAAAGCTTTAACGTCAAAGATGTTTATATATGAACTGATTAAAGAATAAAAACACTATATACAGTATTTTAGAACATTTGGTATTTATTTGAACTCAATAGATTGCAGCCTGCCATGTGATATGCATTGAAATAAAAATATATAAAAAATAAATATTGAAAATAAAATTCAAGTGCAAATTTAAGACACAAATAGAGACAAAAAAGAAACAAAGGAAAATCTGGCCATTAAAGTCCCAGTCGGCAGTCTGGTGGATCGAGGGCACTCTGTCAAATTTTGAATGTTTACAACTCTCTCGCTCCTCCCCCACGACCACCGAGCTCCTTCCCCTCGACTTCCTGCCCTTTGAAATCCCTTAAGGCTGGATTATGCTTCCGCGTCGACACAACGCAAGGGAGCTTGCGGACCCCTTACGTCCTTGCGGACCCCCCTTGCGTCGACGCAAGGGCCTGACGTGTGCCTCCCAAAAATCCTCGACGCGCGTCGAGGCAACGCGACGCCAACGCAACACCAACGCAGCGGCATCGGCTGTGATTGGTCCGCTAACTACATCCGCTGGAGACCGCTATCCGGTTTCCATTCATAAACACCGCCATTTAAACTTTTAAAAGGCGACTTTTATTGTTTTCACCTCGTTTTATTGTTTGCACCTTGTCGCTTTTGCACAAAGAAATAAAACACCAAGTTTTGAAAAATTGTGGATGTTTAAAGCCGGAAAGTAAACAAATACGCTATAACGAGGCTAACGACGATATATGTCAAGAGTCTCGGTCGGTCGGTCAGTCTTTACAAAAAACATAGCGCCCTCTACCGGTGTGGCATTGAATTGCATTTCGACACGTAAA
Organism: Chelidonichthys spinosus; assembly: GCA_029853015.1. Lineage (NCBI taxonomy): Eukaryota > Metazoa > Chordata > Actinopteri > Perciformes > Triglidae > Chelidonichthys > Chelidonichthys spinosus. Next base: position 26,339,622 of record CM056822.1, on the reverse strand, counting down.
CCCAACGCAGAACCATCACGGTCTCCAAGCAACTGCGTCGCCGTTGCGTTGCCGTTGCGTGATCACTACGCGGAAGCATAATCAGGGCTTAAGATCACGCCACCTTTGAAACACGGGTCCGATGTTGACTCTGGTTTTATCACGGGCACCGTTGCCATCTTTCTTTTTTCCTTCTTTTCCACCGGTGTTTTATTTTCCTTGGTTGTTTTGGACCTCCTGTTTCGGTTTTTAACGAGGAGCTTGTTGCTACTTCCCTCCGCCTCCCCCTTGTGATAATGGAACGACCCGAGGGGGGAGGGGCTCTGTGTGTGCACGAACACAGCCCTGCGTGCTGATTGGACAGGATAACTATCCTACTCATACATATTCCATAAAGTAACAATATTAAATATTGAAAATAAAATAATATTCTATCCATCCATCCATCCATCGTCTACCGCTTATCCTGTATTCAGGGTCGCGGGGGGGCTGGAGCCGATCCCAGCTGTCATTGGGCGAAGGCAGGGTACACTCTGGACAGGTAACCAGTCTATCACAGGGCTGACATGTAGAGACAGACAGGTAACCAGTCTATCACAGGGCTGACATGTAGAGACAGACAGGTAACCAGTCTATCACAGGGCCGACATGTAGAGACAGACAACCATTCACGCTCACATTCACACCTACGGGCAATTCAGAGTCACCAATGAACCTATCCCCATCCTGCATGTCTTTGGACTGTGGGAGGAAGCTGGAGAACCCGGAGAGAACCCACGCTTACAAACTCCACACAGAAGAAACAGCCTGTTCTCAGCAGAGCTCAGCAGAGCAACGTTTAGACAGCTGAGATTCAGGCCCACGGATGGGTTTGGGGCAAAGCATATGGAATACAGTGTTGTTGGACCTCTGACAGCTGTGTGGGATGGATGAAAAACTTAACTGATCCAGGTGAGTCGGGTCTGCTGTCTCCATCCACCCGGGTCACTTGATGCTAACGCCAGCCATTTTAACATTACCTTGTCCATCAGTTTACCTGAGCAAGTGGCTGCTGGAAGGCAATATGGACAAGAGAAAGTGCTTCAGTGACTTCCGTGGATTTAAACTTCGGCCATAGCTCGAAGCAGCGGAGGTTTTGTCACTGTGTATCACTCCGCCGTCACTCGGAGGAGCGGCGGACTCGTGTACTCGGATCACTCACTGATTCACCGACCAGACCAGAAGAGAGGAGGACTCGCTGCATGGATCACTCAGTGAAGGATTTTTAATACTTGGTACACATATATAATGACAAATAACATGAATATAATTAGAGTTAAAATATAAATAATACCTGGAGAGACTGAGACTTTGTAATGACAGAGAAGGATTGTTTAAATAAATGTGGGACCCTGTTCTGCAATTGTTTCAAAGAAAAGACTAATGTGTCAACGTGAAACACCTTGCTGTGTGTACTTCTAATTTTACTTTTCACTGTGTAGAGTTTTCTTTAAATATGTTTAGTTTATTGTAATGACTGTGGCCTTTATTATTTTCTTATGAGACGAGCTTATTCTGTTCATGTCTTATTTGTTTGTTTTGGGGTGGGGGGAGGGTTTTCTTTTATTTTTTTCTGTTTGTCTTGTGTTTTTCTTAAATGTTAAAAAGCAATATATAAATATATATAGGGGGGGGGAAACAATTATAGTGTTATCTTTATTTTCCCCAAACGACAATGGGTTGTTCGGTCTATTCTAGTATATATATATATTTATATATTGCGTTTCACGGATAGGATTTCTATACTCTGGGGGGCACTGACTCAAGTGACTCAAGTCCCCCGGATCAGTTTGGTGACTGACCCAGAGATCCGTGAGTCAGCACACTGACTCGTATTTACCACCTCTAATGTAGACATAAATACAGCAATGATCTTGTTGTTTGGACCACAGACAGTCTCTGGTTCCTCCACATAGTCTGGTCTGGTATGTGAGGTTCTATCGTAGACCTCAGGGGAACCACAGACTGCGACAATATTTTTTCTCCATTTCTGATTCAGTGACGGCCGAAGGAATCTCAACGCTGAGGCTTTCGCGTCAGAGGGTCACACAAATTAAAGAAATATTTAAACTTTGCCTCATCCATGTCATTCATGCCGATGGCCAAAATGAAAATGGGGTGATGGCAGCATCGATCTTTAATTCAGCAACCCTGACTCTAACTTTCATTTTCAATTACGTCTCCAGAGAAATGCATTTTCCCCTGGATTACAGTTCTTCTAAACTACCTGGTTAGGTTTATTAAAAACATCATGAAGTGGCTCTGAAACTGAAACAAATCCAAACAAAAAACACAACTCCATATAAAGTCAATGCAAAGACACAACTAGCTGCTCTTTGGTACCAGGCGAATGATGTTACTGATGCAAACGAGGCAAACTTTTTCACTGCCAAGCCAATTAGCGTTGAGATGCTCCTCGTGTCGTCATAATAATAATAATCATCATTTTCAACCTGAATACAGCTCGATGGAATTCACAGCGCACCTCGGGGAGAGTTATGAACTCAAGACAGGACAGCGCTTGTTTAGCTGATCTGGGACTTCAACATGTACAGATAGTGGGGATTTCAGCCACGACCTCCATCCTGTTTCAGTAGAACACAGCTTAAAGGTGAGGAGGCTACTACTTCTTCAGCCCAGTGCAAATCAAAGATCATTAGATTTCTCCCTGGTAAGTATGACAGGTAACAATGAAGTGAGTTCATCTTTATCACAGTCAGTCATTACGTTCAGTAGGAGGCATGAATGTCTGAACATAAGCAGCTCTGTTCATTGACTTGTGCAGAACTTGAGTATCATTACAGAAACAATACAATGATATTTAACACATAGGACAATGTTAATAAAATTATAAATATTGTATTTATGTGCTATCACAACATCCGTCAGCCTTGTCTGTGCCAGCATGTTTGTTGGTGACTTTCCCTTTACACCCACATGACAACGACACAACATGTAAAAAGCACGGACAACGTTCTCCTGTTTTATGACTCCACGCTCCAACTATCATTCACCACTAAATGAAATCTTCTGTTTGGTCACTTCTACAGTTTAAGCAACTGCTAGGCAGTTGTGGCATTCGTAGAGCTACAGGCTGGACCTGTCTGTCCTGACTTTCACCGTCATGTCACAATTACAACAATTTTAAATACATTTTCTTTTTTAAACTTAAGGTTTAGGTTTAAAATGCTGTGTTTGGCTCATAATGCATGAATCTAATAAACCACATAATTATTTACATTCAATTATTCTTGAATCAAGACAATTTCATGCCTCTATTAGACAGCCGATAGTTAGCTTGGCTTTGTTGGCTTCATTATTTCTTTATCTTATTTCTGTGTGATTTCTACCTTCAGTCTCAACTGTTGTTGTATTGATTGAAGGTCAGTCATCAGTCTTATCAGTGGAGCTTCCTCTGTTTTGCATCTTAAAATGTTCAGCAGAAATCTAACTTCTCGTTATCGTGCAGTTTAATCAACTCAAGTGTGTCGTCTCTAATTACTCTCAAGTAAGACAAACATGATTTTGTGAATAAAACAAATAAAGATTTGCTCTTCATTTGATTTAAATTTTTGCCAAATGTCAGAATGTTTTTGGTATGATTTGAATTGCAGTTTTCTGTTATATAATAAACAAGCTGTTATGCTGGGCACAAACCGGACTCCATAGAGACGACTCAAACACAGGAACAGGTCAGATAAAACAGCCTTTACTCTGCTACTGCTCTGAGATCAGTCAGCATGGTCGAAGAGAAAACAGGCTTAAAAATAACACGGTGTAACTAACGGGAGGAAGAACGCCGAACGCCAGACACAGAGAGAGAGAGAGAGAGAGAATACACAGGGTTTCTACACACAGAGAGCAGGGGTTAATTAGACACAGGTGCATGACATCAGGGTCAGGACAGACAAAGGAACCTGGCGGGAAACACACAGGGACAGGAAGTGGAACATCTGAAATGAGAGCAGTTATTTAACAAAATAAAACAGGAAGCCCAAAGACATAAATGAAAATGAGAGCGTCTCACTTCAGCGTCCATCCTTCATCTGAAGACTGATTGTGTCTCAGCGGCTGGAGCAGATCCTCCTTCAGAATATTACATTTAAAAAATATATATAAAAAAAATATAAAAAAAATAATAAAATGCTGTCTTTGGCTCTTTTTTAACCAGATAACATCAGTAATATCTTCTTATAATCTTTGTTGTAATCCGCAGCTGGTTGCTAGGAGCGACGAAGGTGATGCAAACAGGAAATCCTCTGTAGACCAGACCAACTCCTTTTGGAGACCGGTCAGTTCGGCCTTTGTGTCCTTAAGGACCTGGCCGACATAGACCATGAAGGACGTGTCCTCTGAAGGACGGAAACTGAAGTGGGACACGACTAAAGGAGAGTGGCGGGAAACACAAGGGCAGGAAGTGGAACATTAGAACCAGAGGAAAGGGAAATAACAAAATGAAACAGGAAGCGCAAAGACAGAAATGAAACACTATAGTTGTGTCTCATCCTTCGGAGGATGTTCATGAAGAATCACTCCTTTGCAGTCCAAATATGGTCACATCCAGTCCACAAACCAATAGGTGATGCCGCCATGATACATCCACTTCTTATATACAGCCTATGACCCAGACATCAGACAGCCAGGAGAATGCTGGGTAATGGAGTAGCCTTAGGACCTAGCTGGGTTAGCTTAGCTTCTCTCCTTCGTGGTGTTTGGTCCGGACGGTCTGGCTGGGTGATCGGCCGAGGACGTCCAACCACCACACTTCCTTTACAGATGTTGACGAGTGGATTCTGTCAGACAGACAGACAGACAGACAGACAGACAGACAGACAGACAGACAGGTAGATGTACTTTATTAATCCCAAACTAGAAAATGATTATGTAGTAAATACAGTAAAACAAAAAAAACTTAAAATTACTCAATGAATCAACATATCAAGACATATATCCATAGAATACAAATACCACACTACTGCTACCACTCACTAGTGTTTAATATAAACAGAGGAAAATGTACTTTATCTTATGCACATTAGACAAATGTGCAAATTTGCTGCAGTTTTTGTTTTGCATTGAATAAAAATGAGGTATCATGATGATGAAACCAATGTGCAAATTTCCCATGGGCAGTAAAAGCAGAACAAAACCTCTACAGCTGAGTTCCCTGTTAGACAGAGGGGATGTGTTGTGTGTGAAAGACAAATATCACTAGTCTATGATATATTAATATTTGATATGTTCTATTTCATTCCTGCAATAATGTGAACTCAACCACTCATGTCGTCTATGATTATATTGTTTTATACTTTTTTCTTTTTTTTACTGTCGGATTTAAAGGATTACATTTTGTTGTGAAATTCAGGGGAGTTCCCATCCACAGCAAAAAAAGCACCACAGCTGCTGATTCAGTAGAAACATCTAATTGTCACCTACGTGTAATGAATCTTGGGATAAATTGGGCCGTGAAGGATCCATCAGTTGGATCCTCTTAATCGGGAAAACAGGCCACATTCCTGTGCTGCATTCAAAGGAAATAGGACAACCTCGTCAAGGCCGCTGTGATGCGTTCAACATGCGACATTGAAACGCAGCCTCTGAAGGATGGACGCTGAGTTGTAGCAGAGTGGGGTCACAACCGGGGAACCGCAGTAAATGAATAGCAACGTGCTATATCTGGTGCTCATTATGTGAACCGGTATACATAAAGCATAGCAGCAGCAGGTCTGGGACCAGCATCCCCTCCATCAGATGATGGACAGTCACTGTCTGCAACACACACACACACACACACACACACACACACACACACACAAACAACAAAACAACCTTCCCAAAAATAGAAAGGATTTGATGATTTCCATGATTCAGATGGAAGAACTTAGTCACCGTGTTGCAGAGAAGCTGCTGTTTGATCAGATGTGTCGCTGCACAACAGACGTTTAAAAAGTGTAAATGTCAACATACCTGAGTGCAGACGTCCTATATTTACATGTGTGAGTCAGTGCTAAACGCTGCGAGGTGCAGTCACAGTGCAGCAAATGTTGGAGGCAGACGAGCATCCATGCATACATAATTAGTGCAGCAGCCATTGTGGTGTTTACCTGACTCTGTCTAAATGATGTCTCTGTGGGTTGGAGGGATGAGAGCAGCGTCGCGTCACGCATGTAAAAAAAAAGGTGGCTTTCTGTTCCACCTGCATGTGGATGTGAATACCAACCACTGTGCTGCTGCCTTCAAGTCTCCTGTAATAGATGCATCAGAAACGCTGCTTCACTCACTCTGAACACTGCAGCACATCATGTACATCTGAACACACATAATCTAATTGTGAAAATAACACCTGCAGACTTCTGTCCGTGGCTAGTCTCCCATGCTGCTGCACCAAACTGCATCATACTGTATGTTGATCTCAATCCCAACGCGTCAAACGGCAGCTTGGTCAGAGGTCCGCTGCTTCAACGTTTGACTTCTTCTTTCCCTTCTGCACCGTAGACTGTCTGTGGACACCCATTGCTTTGTGGACTACACTTTAAAGCCTCAAGTTCATCATTTTGGCTGTCACCATCTTGGATGTTTGCAACCAATAAACAGAAGTGACCATATTTGGACTGTGGAGGAGCGATGGGTGGATCCAATGAACACAAGCAGGAGAGCAGCAACCTTACTGGATCTGGATCCATCTGGATTCTGGTGTGAAGCTGCTAACAAAGTTAGCTTCATAATTCAAGGTCAAGCTAAGTGTTAAAGTCATCTTAGTAGCTAAAGCATTGTAACGTGGTAACAGTGAGGCCGAGGTAGCGACCTGTCAATCAGCAGGTAGCCTCGTCCTAAAGCATCCCCTGCTTTCTGGTCTGGTGGACTCTAAATAGATCATAATGTTCTAAATGAACATCCTGCTGGACTGAAGAAGACTTGAAACTAGAGATTGAGACCAGAAACTCCTGTTTACAATGTTTACTGAGATAATACATCAAGTGAGAAGTAGGCTTATTTCCTTATAGACTTCCATGCAATCAGAGAGGATTCGTTAACTTGACTGACTAAGGAGTCATTTGACGAGTGAGTGACAAACGACTGACATGACAAAGCATGGAATTTGTCAGGCAGCCAGAAGGAGGCGGCTGACACAAACGTTTCCTTTTAGTTTTGACAAGGAACACTAACGGCAGGTCCTCACCATCCTCCCTCCCTGTGTGGACCATCTCCCTGTTTGTATTAAAAAACACTACTATCAACCTTTTACCGTCGATATAAGAGTTATTGACCTTCAGTTTGTTCACTTAATTGAATTGTTTTGGTAAATCCTGTTAAGTGATGAACACTGATCGATAATATTATTTCACCTGCAGGGTTCAGACTTTGATCAGTCAAAGCTGAACTACTGCCGGTCGGCTGCTGCAACATCTCAACAATCACGAAGACGAAGAGGAGGATGAAGGACATTTGGTGTGGGATTGTTGTAGTTTAATTAAACGTATTGTTGTTTCCTGTATTTTGTGATTAATGAGCTAAATCTCCTAATTTATCTGAATGTTGTTTATTAAAATACCTTTCCAATTAACTTTCTAATGCTTATTAACAGTTTAACGTTGAAATATTGTATTGTATATGTATTTGATATGCACTGTGCTGTAGCTACATTGCCATTAAAATAAACAACATTTATTTTACATGATAACGAGCTAATTGTGCTAATTATGCACATTTCCCAACATGTAACTCCTAGCAACCAAGTTAGCGTTCATCCACAAGGCCTGTAGCTTTGTTTCCAATTATAACAGCTCATAGGAATCTCTTAAATCGGATTCAAGGAGCCAAACTACGAGCTCTTCCTCCAAATGACACGTCAGACCAGGAACTTTATGCTGAATGCAGCGTTCACACACGGCGTTTGGTCGAGGAGGAGTTAAATTATTCTGCATCTGTTCATGCAGCACAGCAATCCCCACAGATCCTGGCTGCCTTCTCCTTCCTCCCTCTCCTCTTCCTCCCCCCTCCTCCTCCTCCCCTGTTGGCCCTGAGCCCAGACTGAGCTGGAAGCAGGAACAGATTTTTTTTCAGCTCTTTTCTTCCCCCTCAATAAAAAACGCTCAGATCATGTGTTTCTTTAGTTTTTATTCATCAGATGTGGAGCCCTTCGTCTTCTCTCGTGGCGTCCTCGCCTCGACCTGCACCTAAACACAGGAGGAAACGGAGCACGCGTCATCTACTAATAATAATCCGTCGTATGTTGGTGAACCTCCGCCCACCTCCAGCGTCTCTGTCTCTTCTCCCTGTTGGAAACATCAGCGTCTTGTATTTCTGCTGCAAGTAAACAAGCTCAGCATTCACATGGAGAGTGAAGTGATGCAGCCGGAGAGGTGCAGATGCTTCATTAAAAGATAATGAACAGACTTAAAGTACCAAAATGCATGACTCAGCGTTCCTAAATCCATCAAATTAACATCAAATGCAATTTATGAATAGAGACTTTTAAACGGTTGTTAAATATAAGCTTCTATTATAGGAACGTTCTCAGCAAAACTCTCAGCATCTTTAAACTTTTACTTTGTAAAAGGTAATTTAACAGAAAGGGTTCATCCGGTAACGCGTCAAATAATACAGCACCAAAATTCACACCCTGGCGCTCCACGTTCCCCTCCAGCAACACTTCATCACGTGTCAATGACGGCGTGTCCACTTATGTCTTAAAAGACAATACAAAAAGTTTAGGCAAGAAAACCACTAAGTTAGGTTAATTTGACATGGGACATTTATGTGAGGATATTTTTGTAAAAGAGGACATTTTGATGAGGACATTTTTTGCAACGTGAGACATTTTTTTGATAAGCGAGGACATCTTGACTGACTAACGAGTCACGTGACCTTTGACATTAACCATTTACGTTAGGACTGATGTGACAAAGTGTCAACGTTTCCTTTGAGTCTGATGTAGGACACGAACAGCAGTCTCCTGGACTACAGTCTGTTTGACCCGTCCACCTCCCCTCCCTCCCTGTGTGGACTATCTCTCTATGTCTGTTGCTCTACCCATAATGCAGCAGGTGGCTGCTTCACATACAAACGCTCACAAAATAAAGAAGAGTAAATATGCGTTATAACAAGCAGCTTGGTAACGATCTTGTAGTGTCTGTTGTTTTATTTGAGCTTTCAATTTAGAAGCATTTCAAAGAATTCCTTTTATTGGATGAACTGAAACTTTAACTTGTATTTTCTACAGATATATATATATACCTGTGTAAGTGGTCAACACAGTATTAGTGTAATAGCAGACATATAAATATGATACTAGAAGACAACAGTAAACGTGTTGCTTCTTTATGTTTTCTCTTTTCTGTCACTTTTTGATCTGTAGTGTTTTTTGTGGGATGTGAATATTTTTGGTTGCATATGTTCCTCAATGTGTTGCTCACCTAACGTCAAAAATCAAGAAATCATTTGTAGTACTCGAAGCTGAAGAGTTATGTTTATATGTTGCTTTATTAGAGGGAATACTGCAGGTCTCAGGAGCAGCTCACAGTCAGGACTTCAGTGTAACTGTAGGTAGAGCACGGTGCTAACACGCTAACAGTGATGAGCGCTTCATATTCATATTAATACATTTATGTACTCACGGTTCAGTACATGTATTTATAGTCAGCTGCTGGAGCTGCAACTAGTTCATGTCCAAGTACACGTGCTGCTATTTTCAGACCGTGTCCACACTCAGCTGCCGGTTTCTGAGGGGAAAATATATTTAATAATACAAAATAATAATTATAATGATAATACATTTAATGCATGTATCACATTTTAAATACAAACACAATCTCAAGATGCTTCACATAATGTAGGATGAAAAGATTTATAGTGTAACATTAAAACAATTTACATTTTAATGATTCAAATGAAAACCTTTCAAATTTAAAAGTAATATTCTTATTCAATAAGTTGAACCAACGATGTTTGTTCTTCTTCTTCATTATGATCAGATTGATTATCATAGATATACAGCATCACTTCACGTCGGTGTGAATGTGAATGATATCAGCTATTTACCCGGTTAGGGATTCCAGTTTGAGTTTGGACCGTAGCATCTTCCTCTCATCATCTTATAACGTTCAAACTAAACCACTTACACCAAACAAGCATGCACTTGCATTAAATTGCTTATGTATAATTTTACTTTAAGTCTGAAATATTAGTTAAAACACATTTTTTTATTAAACATTATTAAACATTTTTTTTTCTTAATGTTGCTGTTTTGTTTGCATCAACTATTTTTTTAAATTAAAATTGTATTTTCTATAACTGTCTTGCATATATTTAGATTACAAACCATCACTTGGGTCATTCACTTGTACTGTTTAACCAAAGAAATAAAATAACTACCGTATTTCATATAGTGTTATTATTTATCCTTTTGTGTCTGAATGTGTTTGAAGCTTTAACTCCACCCTTGCTGATTGTATTCATTTTTCTTCTATTTTATACTGTTTGGTTGTTCATTATCCTTGTGCTAATACATTTAAAAATGAAAAAAGGTATGTGTATGACCTAATGTAAAGGAATATTAACCTGGGTATTTTAATTTTGACTTACTTTATTATCGATTTACATTACAAATCATCAGTTCTATAACTTGAACCATCATCCTGCTACATTGCTGCATTGTTACTGTGTTTAAACAAAGAAACAAAAGAACAAAACCAACAAAGAAAAAAGGGGGATGGTTTCCGACACACCTGAAGGTCACGAGCAGCTCTGCTGTCACTCATTTGTGAAGCCACAGTCAGACACAGCTTGGCTTCTGCACTTCCTCTCTGGCAGCCATGTTGGCTCCACGGTCTGGTCCACGGTTGTTGCCATGGTAACCGATGCTGATCCGCTGAGTGTTGGGCACGTCGCCCTGGCACCACTGTGGAGGACACTCTAACAGCAGAATGAGATTAAAGAACAACTGAAACACAGAAATAACAAATATCTATCACGCTCTGCAGTCTGTTATTGTTGCTTAGCACCTGCTGTAGTGTTGTTAGGCCTTTCTCTCACTATCACCCTGTCACAGTGTAAATCTGGCTTCAGCTGTTGTCTGTTTGGAAGACACTGGAATGATCAGCAATGACAGAGAAAAAGCCATGTTGTTCTCCAGATGTTCAACCTGCAGTGGAAAACGTTCATGTCTAACAGCAGAGGGCATCGTGGTACAACAGGAGAGGATTCTTCCCACTCACTTCCACAGTCACAACAAAGCATCTCATCTAGCCACATATGCATTATTAACACTGAAAGCCCGATTTAAACCGTTGGAATTATTATTATTATTATTTATGTGAATAAATTGTCTTTGGGTGACAAACCCACCAAAGCCAACCCCGTACCAGGCATGGAGAAAAATGTTGTATTTCCGAGGTCCCATGCTCATGGGGGCTTCAATAGCACCCCTGTAAATGGTGCAGTTTTTTTCTGCCTATGCCCTGGTCACAATATTCACCTATTCAAAAAGCCTTTATGAAACAAAAAACCTTCACCTGTACGTCGATAGGTGAGTAGGAGGAAACCTATGGTTGACAATATAGAACAGAAAAAGACTCCCAAACATCGTTTTCTCCAAGTCTATGCAAAATATTTAATGATAAAAGTAATTTACCAACTCAGAGCACATTTTTCACGCAGCGCCCCAGCCAGCATGTCCATGTGGGGCCCATAAGGTTTAAATTTGGGCTGCAGATAAGGGTCCCAAGTGCGTTTGTCCGCAGTTTCCATGGTGGCCCCACCTGTGTTTGCCCATATAAGGACCCATTTAAGGTCCAGTCTGATCCCTCTTCATGCCCATGTGGGCACAGATATGGGGCCTACATGGGTCCTGTGCAACTCACCAATTTGGGCCCCACCTGAAACCCAGTCAGAACCAACTAGAAACCCATATGGGCAAACACAGGTGGGGCCACCATGGAAACTGCGGACAAACCCACTTGGGACCCTTATATGCAGCCCAAATTTAAACCGTATGGGCCCCACATGGACATGCTGGCTGGGGCTATTGCATACAAAGTCAATGCAAAGACACGACTAGGCGCGAATGAGGCAAATTATGCAAGTGTTGTATTTCGTATGATGCTAAAGCCTATTAGCACTAAGATTATCTTGCTGTTGTGACTGATTCAGAAGAACTGTCAGTAGTCCCTCAGAGATCTACGATAGAACCTCACATTAGTCCAGGGACGGAATGAAACTATGTGTATAAACTAGAGACTGCTGGAGTACAAACAAGGTCGCTGTCGTATTTATGGCCAGATCACATTAAATTAAGTGTTTATGGAGCAGCTACAGTCGGCCTATCTTCAGTTGATCCAATTATGAGTTATTTCAACATCCTTTTTATCCGTCTATGGCAATTAAATCACAGCTAAATAGTATATTTCGGGTTCATCCAGCTGTAGTAAACCAGCCAGTGTGTGTCTAGCCAGTGAATCCAGCTTGGTGAAATTCACCGAGACCTCTGGATGATGTTATATAGTCAGACAGGATGGTGTTTGGTTTTCTTGTGTTTCTGGGACTTCAACATGTTCAAAGCAGCAATAGTGGTGATTTCAGCCATAATGGATAATGTCCGTGTCTACATGGAGGGAAGCCCAACCTACTCTCCGGCCAGCTAGCGCAAGTGATGTGAATAAACACAAATGATCCCGTGAATAAACACAAATGATCTTGCGGTCAAAGTTGTGCAAGTAACGCAAGGCTTAAAAACATGGTGTTACAAACAGGAGGAAGAACGCTGAACACCAGACACAGAGGAACATAAACAAACAGAGAGACAGAATACACAGGGTTTCCACAGTCAAGGAGCAGGGGTTAATTAGACACAGGGGCCTCACATAAGGGTCAGGACCGACAAAGTAACAGGAAGTGGAACAGCTGAAAGAGAGGAGAGGTAAAAAACAACAACAAAATAAAACAGGAAGTACAAAGACAGAAAATAAATAACAACACTATAGTAGCGTACCAAGTCAGGACAACCGAGCAGTCTACAGAGGATGTCCTGTTTGCATCACCAGCTCACCACCTTTTGCTGCTCCCGTTGCCTAGCAACCAGCTTCTGAATCAGGAAAAGCAGGCTGCTGAAAGAGTTTTTGAAATGGTACAGTCTGGTCTGAGCCACTGTGATGCATTCTTCAGATGGATGGACGCTGTACTGGGACACAACTATTGTTTCGGTAGACCTTCATCATGTGACTTTACAAGACAATAAAAGAGCATGACTTAATGTTGGTAGACGCACATGGACCAATCAGGTCACGCTACAAAAATTCATGAGTCAATCAATTCAGAATCATCATCATCACATTATGGCTACACATTAAAACATATACCTTAATAATGCAAGTCCAGAAGACAGTCTACGAGCTTAAGTGCTCTATATAACCAATAATATCATGACATCATCCATCAACCAATCAGAGCTACAGAAGGTAAGCTTTCCAACCATCAAATCAACTTAATGTCCGGCCTGATATCCTGTTGCTCACCATACGGAGGGTAATGAATCTGGATATGATGTTTCAGTAAGGCTTTAACAAACGAGATTGATTTCAATGATAGTTATGACTGATCACAACAAGCTCTGTGAATTATCGCCAGGAAAAGGGTCATGATGTTTTGTTGTTTAAACCTAACGTTGGTTTTGTTGTTTAAACCTAACGTTGTTTTTTTTATCTAAACCTAACGTTGGTTTTGTTGTTTAAACCTAACGTTGGTTTTCTTTTATCTCAACCTAACGTTGTTTTTTTTTATCCAAACCTAACGTTGTTTTTTTTTTATCTAAACCTAACGTTGTTTTTTTTATCTAAACCTAACGTTGTTTTTTTTTAATCTAAACCTAACGTTGCTTTTGTTGTCTAAACCTAACATTGGTTTCGTTGTCTAAACCTAACATTGGTTTTGTTGTCTAAACCTAACATTGGTTTTGTTGTCTAAACCTAACATTGGTTTTGTTGTCTAAACCTAACATTGGTTTTGTTGTCTAAACCTAACGTTGGTTTTGTTGTCTAAACCTAAAATTGGTTTTGTTGTCTAAACCTAACATTGGTTTTGTTGTCTAAACCTAACGTTGGTTTTGTTGTCTAAACCTAACGTTGTTTTTGTTGTCTAAACCTAACATTGGTTTTGTTGTCTAAACCTAACATTGGTTTTGTTGTCTAAACCTAACATTGGTTTTGTTGTCTAAACCTAACATTGGTTTTGTTGTCTAAACCTAACGTTGGTTTTGTTGTCTAAACCTAACGTTGGTTTTGTTGTCTAAACCTGACGTTGGTTTTGTTGTTTAAACCTAACGTTGTTTTTTTTATCTAAACCTAACGTTGGTTTTGTTGTTTAAACCTAACGTTGTTTTTTTTTATCTCAACCTAACGTTGTTTTTTTTATCCAAACCTAACGTTGTTTTTTTTTTTATCTAAACCTAACGTTTTTTTAATCTAAACCTAACGTTGTTTTTTTTATCTAAACCTAACGTTGCTTTTGTTGTCTAAACCTAACATTGGTTTCATTGTCTAAACCTAACATTGGTTTTGTTGTCTAAACCTAACGTTGGTTTTGTTGTCTAAACCTAACGTTGGTTTTGTTGTCTAAACCTAACGTTGGTTTTGTTGTCTAAACCTGACGTTGGTTTTGTTGTCTAAACCTAACATTGGTTTTGTTGTCTAAACCTAACATTGGTTTTAAACTCAAACTGGTCCTCAGAAAGATAGAAGTTACAGCACACACACAAGCAGTCAGCTGTTATGAGTGTGTGTAGAGGGATGAGCGGACGCCTCAGATACACAGGAAGCATCCTTATCTCTGACCACCATGTGTGTGTGTGTGTGTGTGTGTGTGTGTGTGTGTGTGTGTGTATGTTTGTTATGAGGTGAATTTGCCAGCTGGAGTAAACATCAGTGTGTGTTTGTGTGTTAACAGACAGCTGATTGTGTGTGGGTGTGTACGGTATGTGTCTAAAATATGACACAAATATTTTTATATTTTAAACCTTGTGTGTGTGTGTGTGTGTGTGTATGTGTGTGTGTGTGTGTGTGTGTGTGTGTGTGTGTGTTTGCTCTGATGGCAGCAGATCCTTCGTGTGTCAAACACTAAAATATTCATATTGTAGCCTTTAATATTTACTTTATTAACTGACAGTTTTAATATTTTCAAGCTTTACGTTTCCTTCCAGTTGATAGAATGTAGAGAGGCTAAGTCCCGCCCCTTCCTGTGTCCCCATGTGACCTTATTTTAGAATAAATATGTACAGTAGTCAACGGTAAAAGACAAATAATGTTTTGACCCCATTTGAATTGTACCATGAATTCCACATATGATGTTTGTCACCTGTCAAAAAAAAAATGTGCCTGAAAGTTTGTCAGGTATCATTTAGTTCAGTGAACTATACCTCTGGTCTCACACTGTCACCACACACTTTTGGGTGTGTCGTCAGTTATACTTCTATGAAACATTATATTTTACATTGACAAAGAAACCATATGTAATTCATAGCACAATTTAAACTGGATCAAAATAGTATTTGTCTCTCTCTGTTGACTACCACCCATGTTTTTTCCAAAACGATGCCCCATGTTGGAAACAGGAAGGGGCGGGGCTTAGCCTCTCTAGAACTATTGTGTTAAAACCTATTTTCAAACACTTAAAACTTGGTTGACAGATGTATTTCCACCACCTGGGGCCTGTACTACGAAGCGAGTTCAACGTACCCAGGGTATGTTTCAGAGATACAAGTTACCCTAACAAAGGCAATCGGAGATAAGCGGTCACACGAAGCTGGTTATCAACTCGTTAACTCAACCCAGGGTTTACCTGTCAAGCTATGAGCGCGTGCACATGAAAGAGGCGGCGTTTGCAGCATTTGACCAATCACAAACATGGATCAGTCTACGGCAGCGGAGCGTACTTACAGAAATAGGAAGAAGTTAAACATATAATGCAGGCAAACGGCAAACGTTTCATCTGTAACATGCAGTAAGGACAGCTGGCAAAAACTCACCGACTGTGTGAATGCGGAAGTCGCATTAATAGTAGTAGTAGTATAATATGACTGCCCCATCATAAGGACACTAGCAGATCTGACTGATTGAATGGGTACATTGACTGAGCTGATAGCTCAGTGGTAGCGTTACCGCCCCATGTACCCAGGCTCCCTGCAGAGGTCCTGTTACGTGTATTCTTATAACGTGGTGTTTCACAATATCAGCCCTGATTCTTTCAGCTGTAATCCCGGCAGTGTAAAATGGATTGGGAGCAAATCAAATAAATATAAAAACATAATTCAAAGTGGTAAGTAGGCTGTACGCTGACACAGAAAAGTCTTTCCCTCCGATGAGAATCTGTATCTAATATAAACATCGTCAGGGACAGAAAAAGGGTTTTGCCGGTCTCTGTACACTCTAATATTCTCCTCAGAGACCCTCTCATGATCACAATTCTTTGCTCCGGAGCAGGTTAGCTCCACAGCGTAAGTTACCATGGTGATCTACCCCGGTAAGAAGTGAACCAGTATCGCAGGACGTAAAACCCAGGGTTAACACTTAAGTTACCTAATTAGCTGAAGTTGTTGGGTCAACAACAATCCCATATAGATGTAAAGATCAACTTCCATCATGTTGTTGGGGTGTCAGATATGTGTGGTCATCTATATTTATACGTGGAAACTAACTACATGCAAGTTTGTTGTCCAAGTTGGCCCATGATAGAGAGAAACCTCTCCCTCTAAATACATTCCTGCCTCCTCATCACAGACATTTGAGCCTTGCTGCTGTAACTTGGCACCAAATTCCGTTGAAGTTCCTGCAGATTTTGAGACGTCCTGCTAATCACCAAACAAACAGCAAACCAAACACACATTAGGTTAAAACTGGTGTCACATCCCAGTTTCACAAACATGACATTAACAGTGAGGACATTGACTTCAGTCACTCTCATGAGGTTATTTCACACCAGCTGCTTCCAACAACTGGTCTTGTGTCTCTGTGCATCTCTTCTTCCTTTCTTAATGTATTTGACAGTGTGGACACAGAGATGGGAATTGAACCCGGGACGTTGTGATAAAGTGGCTGTAACACTAATAATGATTATCAAAAAATACCACTCAAACAAAACTGAAAACACCGAACGTGACAGATGAGAGAAAAACACACAAACAGATTGAATTACCATGGGGGGGGGCAATGTTTACTCCGCTGTTACTCATATCATCTTTATATTTCAGCTATTCAATTAAATGTGTTAGCTGGCACCTTTCACAGGTTCGTTGCTGTAGAAAATACTTAGCAGACACAAGAGGATTGGTGTCCACGTATATGAATCACATTTTGGGACTATTACTACTATTACAATCTGCTGTGTTGGCCATGAGGGGGTATGAGGATGTGAGCTGAAGTTTTAAAGGTTCATTTATTCGTGTGAGAAACACACAGGTTTAGATTCCTATATTCATATTCCACAGTATCCCAGTTTATGACCAGATTATTCCATCATAACTAAACCATCCGGTTCACCTCTCCAGCCAATCAATATGCTGCCTTTGCTTTCTTCTATCCCGTGTTTTAAGTTTCACAGCCGATGTCTCCAGACATGTAGAAGGAGTGATGAGTCTCCTTCCAGTGTGCCATGTTTATTCTCATAAAGCAGCAGTGTTGGTGATGCATGTGGTCTGAGCTGCAGCCAAGTCCTTTAGTTTAAAGCCAAGGGGGGAGGGGAAGCCTTCAGAAACATTTACATTCACTCCGACGGAAGAAAACGTGGAGAAAGAAAGTAATGGGAGGAGAAAGAGGAGTGAAAACGACTGGAGGACGGTTGTTGGGAAACAGAGGAAGAGTTTTCTCAAGAGAGCAGAAAGAAAGGAGAAGAAAGGAAAGATTTATCAGAGAAGTAAATGAAAGAAGGAAAATGACAGAGAACCTCCAGGATTGATGTAAGGAAAAAAAGGAGGAGAAAGGAGGAGCTGAAGGAGGGGAGGCATGGGGAGAAAGAGTTACTGATAATGAGAAAGACAAGTGCTGAAGGAGCAATCAGAAAACATGAAGGAGAAGAACGAAAGGCTTTACAACGTTAACTGAGTGGTGGGGAGTCCTGAAAGAGGAGGAGACGCAGAAAAGGGGAGGGGAGGAGGAGCTGAGGGGAGACGCAGAGCTGGAAAATAAAGAGAAGAGGAGGTGGGCTGAGGAGACGAAGGGAAAAGAACTTATTCAGGGACATCGCTGTGAAACTCTCTGCTGCAACACTGAACGCTATCAGGACCAAACAGACAGCTGCCAAACCCACGACACACACACACACACACACACACACACACACACACGCACACACACACACACACACACACACACACACACACACACGCTCAGTTGGCTATGAGGCCGTTTGGTGTGGACAACTCAGTGGAGTGACCCTCAGTTCTTCGTCCAGTCCGGTAAGTTTAATATGATTTCTATATTATTATTCAGTGTTTATTATTGAATATATATATATATTTTGTTGTTGCGTAAAAGTAGTGTTTGTTTTGTTGAATTAACCTAATGTTCTTTTGTTGAATAAACCTCACATGTATTTTGTTCCCGAAAAGTAACGTTTATTTTGTTTTCTCAAAGTAACGTTGTTGAAATATCCATGTTGTTGGCTAAAAGTAGTGCTCATTATGTTTTCTAAAAGTAACTTTAATTTTGTTTCCTAAAAGTACATTATTTTTGTTGTTCTCTAACCTTCTCTAACCTCACGTTCATTTAGTTGCCTAAAGTAACGTTTGTTTCGTTTTCTCAAAGTAACGTTGTTGAAATATCCATGTTGTTGGCTAAAAGTAGTGCTCATTATGTTTCCTAAAAGTACATTATTTTTGTTGTTCTCTAACCTTCTCTAACCTCACGTTCATTTAGTTGCCTCGACCTAACGTTGTAATTACAGTGAAGTTTGGTGTCTATTATGTCCCCTTGGGAGCGTTTCTTATTCGTTGTGCTTCTGGAGAACAAGAGGGAGGTTTCCTATAAAGTCTGTCATGTAAATATTGAAAGTCATCCAGGTCCTGGTAACCATGGAAGCGTTATCCTAGACAACTGGACAGTTGGTTTGTTGTTGTTTAGGGACAAACAATCAGCTGTCAGTGTTTGTTGTTGTTCTCAGGCTCATCGTCCCTGTTATTTTATCACATCATATCTTCTATGTCTGCATTGATTATTGATGAGGAACATTAATGCTTTTGTCCACTTGGTTAGTTTATTGTCTGATTCTCAGCAGAAACATTGTTAGCACATAGAAACTGTTTGAGCTTCACTTAAACAGCTTTTCATTCATTCAATCGTCTCCAACCTTTCCTCCTCCTTCTCTCTTCTTCCTCTCCTCTGCCTCTTTCTCCTCCTTTCTTCTTCCCCTCCTCCTCCTCTTTCTCCCCACCTCTCTTGCACCTCTCCTCTTCCTCTCCTTCCCTCCATTCCTGTTCCTCTCCTCATCCTCCCTGTTGGGTGGAGGTTTTGGTCTTCTATCCTGATGCCCATCAGTGTCTCATGAACATCCTCTCTCCTCCTCTCTCCTCCTCTCTCCTCTCTCCTCCTCTCTCCTCCTCTCTCCTCCTCCTCCTCCTCTTCAAGTGTAAATGTCTTCCTCACTCACTGATTTCACTGGTTGCCCTCTTTGTGTCAATAATGGTTTCAATGACCTTGATGATGGCGGCGTGTCAATGAATGACAAGATTAGCAGAGTTAGTCTTTGTGGTCTTAACGAGGCATTTGTTGCTTTTATTGTCTTTCTGGTGAATTGATGACAAGTGTTGTGTTCATGGTCTTATTGTGTGATGACACTGAAGTGTTGTGTTCATGGTCTTATTGTGTGATGACACTGAAGTGTTGTGTTCATGGTCTTATTGTGTGATGACACTGAAGTGTTGTGTTCATGGTCTTATTGTGTGATGACACTGAAGTGTTGTGTTCATGGTCTTATTGTGTGATGACACTGAAGTGTTGTGTTCATGGTCTTATTGTGTCTGATGACACTGAAGTGTTGTGTTCATGGTCTTATTGTGTGATGACACTGAAGTGTTGTGTTCATGGTCTTATTGTGTGATGACACTGAAGTGTTGTGTTCATGGTCTTATTGTGTGATGACACTGAAGTGTTGTGTTCATGGTCTTATTGTGTCTGATGACACTGAAGTGTTGTGTTCATGGTCTTATTGTGTGATGACACTGAAGTGTTGTGTTCATGGTCTTATTGTGTGATGACACTGAAGTGTTGTGTTCATGGTCTTATTGTGTGATGACACTGAAGTGTTGTGTTCATGGTCTTATTGTGTGATGACACTGAAGTGTTGTGTTCATGGTCTTATTGTGTCTGGTGACACTGAAGTGTTGTGTTCATGGTCTTATTGTGTGATGACACTGAAGTGTTGTGTTCATGGTCTTATTGTGTCTGATGACACTGAAGTGTTGTGTTCATGGTCTTATTGTGTCTGGTGACACTGAAGTGTTGTGTTCATGGTCTTATTGTGTCTGGTGACACTGAAGTGTTGTGTTCATGGTCTTATTGTGTGATGACACTGAAGTGTTGTGTTCATGGTCTTATTGTGTCTGATGACACTGAAGTGTTGTGTTCATGGTCTTATTGTGTGATGACACTGAAGTGTTGTGTTCATGGTCTTATTGTGTGATGACACTGAAGTGTTGTGTTCATGGTCTTATTGTGTGATGACACTGAAGTGTTGTGTTCATGGTCTTATTGTGTCTGATGACACTGAAGTGTTGTGTTCATGGTCTTATTGTGTGATGACACTGAAGTGTTGTGTTCATGGTCTTATTGTGTGATGACACTGAAGTGTTGTGTTCATGGTCTTATTGTGTGATGACACTGAAGTGTTGTGTTCATGGTCTTATTGTGTGATGACACTGAAGTGTTGTGTTCATGGTCTTATTGTGTGATGACACTGAAGTGTTGTGTTCATGGTCTTATTGTGTGATGACACTGAAGTGTTGTGTTCATGGTCTTATTGTGTGATGACACTGAAGTGTTGTGTTCATGGTCTTATTGTGTGATGACACTGAAGTGTTGTGTTCATGGTCTTATTGTGTGATGACACTGAAGTGTTGTGTTCATGGTCTTATTGTGTCTGATGACACTGAAGTGTTGTGTTCATGGTCTTATTGTGTGATGACACTGAAGTGTTGTGTTCATGGTCTTATTGTGTGATGACACTGAAGTGTTGTGTTCATGGTCTTATTGTGTGATGACACTGAAGTGTTGTGTTCATGGTCTTATTGTGTGATGACACTGAAGTGTTGTGTTCATGGTCTTATTGTGTCTGATGACACTGAAGTGTTGTGTTCATGGTCTTATTGTGTGATGACACTGAAGTGTTGTGTTCATGGTCGTATTGTGTGATGACACTGAAGTGTTGTGTTCATGGTCTTATTGTGTCTGATGACACTGAAGTGTTGTGTTCATGGTCTTATTGTGTGATGACACTGAAGTGTTGTGTTCATGGTCTTATTGTGTGATGACACTGAAGTGTTGTGTTCATGGTCTTATTGTGTCTGATGACACTGAAGTGTTGTGTTCATGGTCTTATTGTGTGATGACACTGAAGTGTTGTGTTCATGGTCTTATTGTGTGGTGACACTGAAGTGTTGTGTTCATGGTCTCATTGTGGAATTTACAGACATATTTGTTCCTTTACAATGCCATTTGTTCATCACATCATCTCTGTATATTGAAACACATTGAATGTCATGTTGAATTTAGCTGAACTGAAGTGTCTGAGACAACTTCCACATGAGGCTGGTTGAATGTAATGTTTCCTCCATCAGTTCACACTGAAACTGGAACAGGGACACAAGCGATGCATGAATCATAGACATAATCTCCGACCAGATTCATTGCATAGCTCTTAGATTTTTTGCAGCAGGAGTTTTGTGAAATGTTTAAGCACATTTCTGTGTGTTGATCATCATTGTGTTGGGGGTCAAAGCTACTGGAGCAACTCTGAGTTTACCATCGCAGGGTTGGTCAACTCAGAGTTTGTTAAAGCTGCTTTCTGGAAAACACCCCTGACCAAGCTGAGGTGTTTGATGACTTGGAGGGAGAACATGTTGGTTGTTGTCATTCATTTGTATTCGATCCATGTTCGTCACACAGTTTTGTTTGCAGGATGCAGAAAGAGAGTTTTCTCTGCTGTAGTCTCCATGAAAACGATGTAACGTGTGAGTGTGTGTGTGCGTGTGTGTGTGTGTGTGTGTGTGTGTGTGTGAGTGACATTGTTAGTGATTTACAGCAACTATCTCATCCTGTCATCAAAGCTGCTCTATTCCCTGATGCCTCCAGCCCCACGTTGTATCTTACACACACACACACACACACACACACACACACACACACACACCTCTGCTGCTTCCAATTAGTCCCATGACATCATCCACCAGCCACACATACACACTCGGTCTACCTTGCCTCTCCTCGGTGACCTCCTGGTCCAGGACTGATGAACCCTCATGAGGACTCTGAGAAATATTTGTGTGATAGAATCAGAACAAATAATCTTTAAGCTGTTTATTACTAACAAATGACGTAAACCAGCAGCCCAGATGTGACATCCTTGTACAGAGGCCATGTTAAACGAGGAGGATGGAGGCAATTAGGAGTGCTTCAAAATGATTATTGATAATGATCGGATTCAGAATCATATAATAGTCCCGCCCTGAGAACTTCACCCCGGTTAACCAGTTAATAATAATCTGTAACGAGTGTTTAAAAGGTTTTATGTTGATATTGTCAGTATTTCTAAACCACCAGTCGTAGAAGGTACAGACCTCACTTAGAATTCCAAAATGTGTTTTACATCAACGACCACAATAATCCTTCATGTGTGGGAGTGATTTCTTTTTCAACTGGTGGATATCATATTTCTGGAAGGGAGCATCTCTATTGTGCCATGACGGCTGCAGTAAAAATATGTTTTCATTGTTTAAGTGGGAGTGAAGTCTTTTTTATATATATGGTTTGATCAGTTCAACTGGGCAATCCACTGGTCCTGCACGTTTAAATACACATGTACATGGGACACATTCAGACTCAGCGTTATTATTACAGATTATATTTGAAATGGAAACAGTAACAGTTAGAGCTCCGCATCCAAAAAGAGATTCTTCTTATTCATCACATGAAGTTTACAACTATGATGTTTTCATTTTCAGCTGCCTGAAACGGTTTCATATTAAGAAACGAGGTGAAAGTCATTTTATTGTGTGGTTTATTAGATTTACTGTTTCCTGGTCAGTCGACACACTGGGCACATTGTAGTTTTTAAAGTGATCACAAACACTGAGGGCTGCTAACATATTTCATTCATGAGTGGTCCAATAAAACAAGTCTTTAAAATGCTCTATTTATGATCCTCAGCCTCATAGTTTGTTATTTTTGGAGGGAAACTCAGACTCTTACTGTTGACCTCAATTAGTTATTTGGCACCAGTTGAAAATTATGAAGCTCAAGTATCAAATAAAAACCCAATAAAAAGAAAATGAATGAGAAATTGTTGTTTGAGACCTGAAACAGGAAGTTGTTATCCCACAATGAAGGCGATCGTCTCCGGACCCTTAGTAATAACAGGCGAAGGCTTTTGTGTTGTCTTGGTGATATGTAAATGGATTGTGGTTTGTTTCTGGGAGTTGTGAGCTTTCAACTTGACACTGCTGAAGTCATCAATTATTGATTATGCCTCTGACCATCATTGATCCTCCTCATCTATCAGCACAACCTGACATGAAGCCTGTTTTCTGCTCAGAAATGTCTTTATTTCAACCTTTTACCAATATTTCAAGTTTTCCAGAGATAGAATGTTAATAAGTACATTTACTCAAATGCTGGAGCTGAAACATCATCTACAGAGTCTCTATCATCGTATGTGAAACAGGACAGACGGACGTAATGTTTGATGGTTGAAAAGACAAGCACGCCACCTTCTCCAGCTCCGATTGGTGATGAAATTATTGGTTGGTCCTAGTTGATGTAATCACGTCATTTTGTTTTCCAGGAAGAAAACAACATTGGATCAGATTGTTATGTAAAAATATAAATGAATAGATTTACAGAAGGAGGGTTACACAATTTTCATTTCAGCTCATCTCTATTTCCTTGTGGTGGAATGTACCTATGTGACGTTTTCTTGAATAGTGAATATTGTAACTTTCCAGGGTTGTTAAAGCTCAATGAAACGTGTCTGACGCTGCAGCTGTAGTTATTAATTCCTCCTGCTTCCACTCAGTGCTCCTCATTATTGACAGAGAACTTTTACTACGATCCATTTACTTTGCTCACAGCCACAGGACTTACAATGAACAAGACACACCTTATTACTGTCATAAACCTGTCTTAGATATTTGAGCAAAGCTGAGAAGAAGTGAGCAGGGTGGATAATTTGATTTAAAAAAAACATATTAGCACTAATTTAATTGAGTGAATTTTTCAAAGCATACAGTAGGTTTTTAGATTCAGTAAACTAAACTATCATGACTTAAATTATTATTATTATTATTAAATTATAAATAATGACTTATTAGACTATAGTAGAATACATTCATATTTTGTGTCCACATATCTACATGTATTTGTTGTGTAACATTACACCAGCGAGACTTTACAAGCAGCAAGTAACTTTCTGTGTTCATGTTCAGAACTAGTTATTCATTCATTTTCAGGATTTTAACCCTTTAAATGCCAGTTTCTGTACATAATGCCACTGTTTTGTTTTGTTTTTTAAATTAAAAAAAAACACAAACACAAATTCTTTTCCATATACTAAATGCAAAGTGTTCACAAAATCACTGACTGGGATATGTCAATGATTAGAAAAAATATTGATTCTGATGCATTATTATTTTTTGTGTAGTGTCAGATTTAAAAAAAAACTCACACTGTGACCCTTAGAGGAAAAAAATGTCTGTGTCAAAAAACTGCCAAAAAATCATTATATAGTAACATTTTTTTATTTTATTTTTTTGATTCAACATTTTTTTTCAAGCTTTTATTTTTATTTCAATCCTTCAAAGACACATGAAACTGAGTGAATGAAAATAATGTCATGAGAACCACTCACTGTGGTTCATAGGGTCATGCAATGTACACCCCTACAAAGATGCACTCATCCTCACGCACACACACACACACACACACACACACACACACACACACACTCACAGAAACACACACACACACACACACACACACACACACACACACACATACACACACACACACACACACACACACACACAGAAATACACACACACACATTTTCTGACATCTTTTTCAACAACACACATCATCTGAGTTGAATATATTTGCTCAAATGTCTGCCAGTGCTCAAAAACACATGGAGGTACTAAGGAATATTGCATGTGTTTTCCCTATATCCCCAAAAATGGGAAAATGGCTCAATCTGTTGGAAAACAGTAAAAACTAAAATTTTGAAGTCTTGACTTCAGAATGAAAGCCTAAAAAGAGAGATTGCATGAGTTTATGCTGTAATGGCAGTGGGATCACAAAGTGTAGTTTTTCCTGGTTTCAGTGGGATATTGTTCTATATCCCTATACTTTGTGTCCCTGAAGTAACACAGAGAGAGAGAGATCCCATATTTGTGTGTGTGTGTGTGTGTGTGTGTGTGTGTGTGTTGTATAAAACAACATGCAGACCTGTAGGGAGTCAGGCCAGTGGGTTCACCAGCAAAGACCAGCTGCTACACTGAACACATAGACGAAACTGGTACGATGACTTCTATGACAGCAGTGTGTTAGCGAAGCTCCTTCTCTCCTTATGGCTGTTTGAAACTGAACTTCTTTAGTTAAGTGATCATTACAGGTCCAACAACACATGACTTTCAACCTCCAGACCAAAAGTTGGTTTTGTTGTCTAAACCTAACCTTGGTCTTGTTGTCTAAACCTAACATTGGTTTTGTTGTCTAAGCCTAACGTCGGTTTTGTCTAAACCTAACGTCGGTTTTGTCTAAACCTAACGTTGGTTTGTTGTCTAAACCTAACGTTGGTTTGTTGACGTTGGTTTTGTCTAAACCTAACCTTGGTTTTGTTGTCTAAACCTAACCTTGGTTTTGTTGTCTAAACCTAACGTCGGTTTTGTCTAAACCTAACGTTGGTTTTGTTGTCTAAACCTAACTTTGGTTTTGTTGTCTAAACCTAACGTTGGTTTTGTTGATGTTGGTTTTGTCTAAACCTAACCTTGGTCTTGTTGTCTAAACCTAACGTTGGTTTTGTTGTCTAAACCTAACATTGGTTTTGTTGTCTAAACCTAACATTGGTTTTGTTGTCTAAACCTAACGTTGGTTTTGTTGTCTAAGCCTAACGTTGGTTTTGTTGTCTAAACCTAACGTTGGTTTTGTTGTCTAAACCTAACGTTGGTTTTGTTGTCTAAGCCTAACGTTGGTTTTGTTATCTAAACCTAACGTTGGTTTTGTTGTCTAAACCTAACGTCGGATTTGTCTAAACCTAACGTTGGTTTTGTCTAAACCTAACCTTGGTCTTGTTGTCTAAACCTAACGTTGGTTTTGTTGTCTAAACCTAACATTGGTTTTGTTGTCTAAACCTAACATTGGTTTTGTTGTCTAAACCTAACGTTGGTTTTGTTGTCTAAGCCTAACGTTGGTTTTGTTGTCTAAACCTAACGTTGGTTTTGTTGTCTAAACCTAACGTCGGATTTGTCTAAACCTAACGTTGGTTTTGTCTAAACCTAACGTTGGTTTTGTTGTCTAAACCTAACTTTGGTTTTGTTGTCTAAACCTAACGTTAGTTTGTTGACGTTGGTTTTGTCTAAACCTAACGTTGGTTTTGTTGTCTAAACCTAACCTTGGTTTTGTTGTCTAAACCTAACGTCGGTTTTGTCTAAACCTAACGTTGGTTTTGTCTAAACCTAACATTGGTTTTGTCTAAACCTAACCTTGGTTTTGTTGTCTAAACCTAACGTCGGTTTTGTCTAAACCTAACGTTGCTTTTGTTGTCTAAACCTAACGTTGGTTTTGTTGTCTAAACCTAACATTGGTTTTGTCTTAACCTAACGTTGGTTTTGTTGTTTAAACCTAACGTTGGTTTTGTTGTTTAAACCTAACGTTGGTTTTGTTGTCTAAACCTAACGTTGGTTTTGTTGTCTAAACCTAACATTAGTTTAGTTTAGTTTAATACGTTTATTTGTATCAGGGACAATGTACAAAATAACATTAGTCTCGAATTGAGACGAGATGCCTTGTACCGGATTTAGCTTACTAGCTACTTTCCATCCGTAGTCCCTGGGCAGGTGAATAAGAACAATAGAAATATAAGAATTATCAATTTACATAGCATTCTAAACATCCATACACATATGCATATACACCCTCTCACACATCACAAACACTCAGGACATAGTCCTATTTCATATCAGTTAACAAAACATACAGTTATTAAAATACTTCACACTTTGCCAAGGTTAAGAATAATTTAGGCTCATGATGAATGTTGACATGTCTGATTTCTTAGGATCCATTGTTTGACTTCCCGGGAGAAAACATTGAAGTCTGTACAAAGTTTCAGATTAGTTGGAAGATTGTTCCATGATGTGACAGATTTAAAAGAGAAGGCAGATTGAGCAAAGGCAGAGCTACGCTTAGGGATGTTACAATCTCCACTTGAGACAGATCTTAAGGCTCTGGTGGAATGCTCAGAGCAGAGTTTAACAAAGGTTTTCAATGGGGGAGGGGCAACATTATGAATTATTTTGTACACTAGACGGACATTAGAATACATCATTAGATTATCAAAGCTAAGCATTTTATATTTGTTTAGTATTTCACAGTGATGATACTGTCGTGACTTTCTGTCTAATATTTTCAGTGCTTGTTTGTGTAGTGACCTGATGGGTTTCAGGACAGATGGACTTGCCTGAGACCAACAGGACATACAGTAATTATAATGTGACAAAATCATGGCATTGAAATAAGTTTTCGCGGCTTCAACTGTTAATGAGTTCCTCATGTTTCTAAAATTTAATAAGTTATATTTGAGCGTGTGGCTAATTTTCTTAACATGGCCCTTAAATGTAAGAGTGGAATCTAGTATCACACCCAGGTATTTGAACTCATTGCCATTTTTTATTATTTCTCCATTAACATATATATTTGGGAAAATAGTATTTCGTTGTTTATTTGAGAAATACATTGGTTTTGTTGTATAAACCTAAAGTTGGTTTTGTTGACGTTGGTTTTGTCTAAACCTAACGTTGGTTTTGTTGACGTTGGTTTTGTTTAAACCTAACATTGGTTTTGTTGTTTAAACCTAACGTTGGTTTTGTTGTCTAAACCTAACGTTAGTTTTGTTGACGTTGGTTTTGTCTAAACCTAACGTTGGTTTTGTTGACGTTGGTTTTGTTTAAACCTAACATTGGTTTTGTTGTTTAAACCTAACGTTGGTTTTGTTGTTTAAACCTAACGTTGGTTTTGTTGTCTAAGCCTAACGTTGGTTTTGTTGTCTAAACCTAACGTTGGTTTTGTTGTCTAAACCTAACGTCGGATTGGTCTAAACCTAACGTTGGTTTTGTTTAAACCTAACATTGGTTTTGTTGTTTAAACCTAACGTTGGTTTTGTTGTCTAAACCTAACGTTAGTTTTACGTTGGTTTTGTCTAAACCTAACGTTGGTTTTGTCTAAACCTAACGTTGGTTTTGTTGACGTTGGTTTTGTTTAAACCTAACATTGGTTTTGTTGTTTAAACCTAACGTTGGTTTTGTTGACGTTGGTTTTGTTTCCTAAACCTAATGTTGGTTTTGTCTAAACCTAACGTTGGTTTTGTTGACGTTGGTTTTGTTTAAACCTAACGTTGGTTTTGTTTTCTAAACCTAACGTTGGTTTTGTTTCCTGAACCTAACATTGGTTTTGTTGTTTAAACCTAACGTTGGTTTTGTTGTCTAAACCTAACGTTGGTTTTGTTTCCTAAACCTAATGTTGGTTTTGTTGTCTAAACCTAATGTTGGTTTTGTCTAAACCTAACGTTGGTTTTGTTGACGTTGGTTTTGTTTAAATCTAACGTTGGTTTTGTTTTTTAAACCTAACGTTGGTTTTGTTTCCTGAACCTAACGTTAGTTTTGTTGCCTAAACCTAATGTTGGTTTTGTTGCTTTTTTCAAATCTGTCTCAGAGACTGATTTCAGAACTTAGACCATAGCTTTAATGAAAACATTACAGTTGTGATAAAATGTTTACTAAGTAGCTAGCAAGCCAAGCTAACGGCCGTGTTGGTGACAATGCGTGAGATGAGAGAAACTTTTTGGATCTTGGAAACATATATATTTTTTTAATTGACAAATGTTCGTGGTACAATTAAAATTGGATCAAATTATTTGTGTCTTAATTGTTGACTATGGTACGTATTCTGGTAGGAGGCCCCGTGGGGGACACAGGAACGGGCGGGACTTAGCCTCCCTGTAGGAAGACTGGTATCAAGAGAAGTAGGTCTTTAAATGCAACCCTCTTCTGAACTCTCATCTTTAACTCTTGAGGTTTACTTGTTGCCTCTAGTCAGCTCTCATCCTTGCTGCTGAAGACTGAAACTACAAAAATGGAGGATTTCTCTCCTCCACATATCAGTGCTTCTACCAGACATGTTTACCACAACAGATGATAATGAGCATTAGTCTCTTTCTAGAAGACCCTTCCACAGCAGCTAATTGCATCCATCTCCTCGGAACATTGAGGCTATCTAAAACAATGAGGGATTCATGATTCTGTATGTTATAATCAGACCTGAAGTATAAAACCGACCACGCTCAACTTCCTCTCACCTTGCGTCTGTATAATGTTGCTTTAATTTCCACATTTCTGTCCGATGGCCAACATGTTTTGCTTTGCATCAGTGCAGGATGTATACATGTGGCACAGCATGCAACGCTTCACAAAGATGAGGCCTGCTGGAGCTCCGCACTGAGGGGTCCCGGTTAAAACTGTATGATAAAGATGGAAACATCTGCAAAACGTCTGAGTCGCTGCATCCTCAAACATATTTTACAGCAGCAACGTGTTTGTCTGGTTATCAGGCCACTTGGAATACATTGATTTATTATTGTTTTTCACTTTGCATAACTCACTCTGATAGGAGGAGTTGGCCGAATGCTTGAAATATAAATGTGAAGCTTCATACTGATTTTCCTTCCACGTGATTGACTTTTGTTGGCATAATGTGGGCCATTGAAAGGGCCCTGTGGGGTGAGCTCAGCCAATCTGGATTTTCACCCAAGTGTGAAATGGAAATTCTTGTTCTGGCTCCTGGAGGCATCGAGCATTTTACTCAGACAAATGACACTTGAAAGTGGAAAATCTGTACTAAAACACACCACTTGTTATTCATTTATCCTGAGACACATCTCCTGTGATCTGCTGGAGGACCGGTTCCTTTCTCCTCAGCAGGTAGAGCAAAAGCCAGATGCTGTAGGAAACACATGTTAATGACCACTGAAAACCTGGTCCTTCTGGCACTCCTACAAGTGCAACAGTGATCCAGCACCAAAACCAGTCTCTCCAGGACTTCACAGGCTTTTTAGGGGGGGGGGGGGGTTGGCACAGATTAAAAGTTTTTTAAGTGA
This sequence comes from Chelidonichthys spinosus, assembly GCA_029853015.1. NCBI lineage: Eukaryota > Metazoa > Chordata > Actinopteri > Perciformes > Triglidae > Chelidonichthys > Chelidonichthys spinosus. The sequence continues at coordinate 26,308,986 of CM056822.1, read as the reverse complement.
TGTTTTAATTAATTATACAAAAATAACAATGATGGCAACTTATTTCATTGCAAAACAACAGCTAAAATATCCCTTAAAAAAAAAGAAGCTTTTTACACAAAGTGTCTTGCTTCCTCTTTAAAGGGATTCACATTAGAATGTAAATGACATCCACATGTTTTTCATGCAGACACTGGGGATTTGACTAAGTACCTTTCAGGCAGTCGTCTAATGTTGTTTGGATCTTGAACTGCAGTAACAGCTATTAAACCCTCTGGCAACAAAAACACTTGAAAACTGCATCTTTCTTCAATTTCTGTGGAATCCATCAGACTCCACGGAGCAGCGTTCACTTTCAACCTACAGGTTCAGGTTCAGACCCTTCTGGGAAGAACTGGTTGAGTCCACTGAGTCCCCAATGAAACCATCTGAGCCATTAAAAAACTTCCACTGGTCTGATAATGTCCTAATATGCAATTATGAATGGAATACTATGAGTGTCTCAGACTGTCTGTCAGAGACTTTCACTCACAGATTCTTGTCAGGATGCAATGACATTTCCAACAAATGTAACAAAGATGCTTTTAAAGAGCCAACGTTCATCAGCTCAATCATGAGGAGTCTCCTGTTGGTTCATACACCCCTCTGTCCTTGTATCTCTCTCACGTCTCTGTGGAACGAAGCTAAGATGTAAAGAGAGACGACCGTGAGGGAACAAGGACCACAATTAAGCAAAGCACTTGTCGGCCATGTTTAGCCCGTCAGCAAACTCAAAGAAGTGTAAAAAGGGGGCAAGCAGACGAGCAGGTGTATATATATATATATATAGAGAGAGAGAGAGAGTGGCTGACAGGGTGGATGAGGGACAGGTGTGCAGGCAGGTGTTGATCAGGTGTCTGACCACAACTGGAAATAATCATCCTCGTTACATGCGTGTCTTTTCAGAATAAACTTCACAGGAAGTGAGATTTAGGCAAAAGAGTGTGGTTGACCTTAACGACTAAAGTGTCAAAGTTTACTTTAGGTTCAACACGGGTCCTCTGTTGTTCTACCCATAATGCAGCAGGAGGCTGCATCACATATACACTCGCCTTGACATCGAGGACGAAAGAACGTAGACGGAGTGACAGTTTTACCTTTCACCTTCTAACATTGTGGTGAATCTCAGCGTTTAATCGTAACCCAGTAGTCTGCAGTCCGGACCCTCAGGCCTCCTAAAAGACATCTGCATCTATACATCTGTTGGCTCTATCAGTGTCTTAAATCAACAATGTGATGGCTGCAGCATGGAACCTCCTGACCTGTCAGACCATCAGCAGAGTAGTTAGTGAGTGTTGAGACATATCAGCTTCAGTTCCAGGATGTTGGAGTCCTCTGGAGAAACGTCTCCGATTTAAACTGCATCTGAAACATCATGTGTGAGGGTCCGTCTTCGGTACGGTGATGTATTTCCCAGTGAACGAGGAGGAGGGACTATTTCTATAAATTAATCTATGAAACAAATTGTCTTTTGGCTTCACTTGACTTTACAATTCGAAAACATTCATTTATATCCTGCTCTTTTTTGCTTAATCTCATTGAAATAAAGAGGTTGGACAAAATCATAATAATAATAATAAATAATAATAATAATAATAGTTATTATTTATACAGTGCTTTTATGGTAATCAAAGTTGCTTAACAGTAAACATACCATGCATACATATAGACAAAACAGCATGGGTGACACATTAAAAGCAGATCTATAAAGGTGAGTTTTAAGTAGTATTTTAAATCATTTAGGAGGTTTTCCTGCAGTAATACTAATATTAATAAACTGGCAACATATTTCAACAGTAGAAACCAACCAGTTGCATCTTATTCTTATGATTTCAGTGTTTCGTGACGATGACTTGACACCACCAAGAAGACGATGACCACGGCCGAACAAAACTCAACACTCAAGTAAGAACACTTCTGCTGGTTGTTTCCTATGAAGCTCAGGCGACCAATCAGATCCACTGATGGTGAACACTTCGGGTCACTTCACGGTTGATCCTGGTTCAGACTCCATGACATCATTCTGACTCCATCCTGACAGCCGTGTCGGCTCGGATCAGAAAGATAATGAGTGTTGTGTAGCGCGTCGTAGACGACAACCGAGGTTCCAAGGGAAGTCTAGCACGTTTGATTTGTTCTTGCTCTGTTACGGCCGTCCCATTGACCAATAGGAGCACAGAGCGATCTGTAAACAACTGTAAACAAAGGTGAAAAGAAAGAGGCACGATGTCGAGGGACTATCACGACAGAGTGAAGAAATAAAACAGCTGGAAAGAAAGCAGAGTAGGATGACATCACACAGATGTGATAAAGATGAGCAGCCGTGATTGGTCGGAGATCTCTCTCTTTATGATGAGATGATCACCTGATCTGACAGAGTGACATCATGGAGTCTGAACCAGAAACAGATCCCTTCCTGTCTGAAAGTTTCTCCCTATAAACAAAACCTGCAATCCACATCTGGATGATGCAACGTTATCGTGGACATTGTTCACATAGTTTCACATTCAGCTGTTTATTGATGAACATAATCAGATCTGGATTTGTGTGTGTGTGTGTGTGTGTGTGTGTGTGTGTGTGTGTGTGGCCAGATGTTTCCCATCATTTGTAGTAGATGAACAACATCTCAGTGTCTGTGTATGTGTTGGGAAGTACAGATGTTTGTATCCTTTGAGCACCGAAGGGAAGCCAGGGTGTGTGTGTGTGTGTGTGTACATGTGAATGTGTGTGTGTGTTTTTTGTGAGAGCGCATGTGTGTGAAGAGCCCAGATGTTTGTATCTCCTCAGGAAAACAGAGATGTACACTGAGTGTGAAGAGTTTATGTCAATAGATTTCAGAGATTAAGTTCCTTCGGAGTCTTTGAGTCGTTGGGCCTAAACACACAGGAACTCTGGATATCACTAGATAACACAACACACAGCAGGGGGAGGGAGGGGGAGGGATGAAGGGGCAGGCAGGGGGAGAACGAGTTAAAACTGAGAGGGGAAAGATGCAGATAGAGGGAGGAAGAGAGGCAGAGATAACGATGTGGGGAAATGGAAAAAGAAGATGTGAAAACTAAAAGATGAAGCTGGAGAAACAATAAGGATAACTCGTCTCACAGTCTCGTCTCCTTTAACCTACTTTTTTTTATCCCTGAGTTTCTGTCCTCATGTGTCTCCTTTTAACCATTCACTGTCTTCATGCAGTCTTGTCTTAGTGGGAAATGTGCCTCTTTTATTTGTTCAAATGACTCAGTGTTGTTTAGTTTGTATCATCCGATCAGTTGGAATTCATTACTGCGATGGCAGAGCAGTTTGGGATCGGGAACGTAGTCGGGGTGAGAGAGAAATCCGACCGGTACCCGCTGCATTTACACCGATAATGTGTCATCATTCATGGCCGTAATAAACACTATTACTGCTTTGTACATGTTGTGGAAGTCCCGGACATACCGGGAAACTAAACGGCGTCCTGCCTGAGTTCATAGCGGAGGGGATGTTCCCATTCATTGTCTATGTAAGAAGCCGTGCATGCCGTCGCGGCGTGGCGAGTTTCCAGAAACGGCGCCGCCTCCTGCAAGCTCTCAAAAATCTTTTAAACTGACCGTTGACGATCTAAAATAAAGACAGATTCAGCAACTGCATAGCTTATTTCTTGCATAAAATGTTTTCAGAAACACATTTCGGTGAACTATTTTCGTAAAATAAGAGGGAGGTTGGAGGCTGCGAGGGGAGAACGATACGAGCTCGGAGGTGTGTGTGTGTGGGGGGGGATGCTTTTTTCAAACTTTTCAAATCGTAAACTAGAGCTTTAGCACTCCGTACGCATAGAAAAAAACACAATTGAAAGTATAAGAATTGCTGTTGTTCAGATTTAACTTGACATTTTTGGGGGTTTTACTTCCAGCAGTGAATCACATTTTCTCGCCACCCTGAGCCTCGGTCCATTTCACCTCCTCCCTCTCATTACCACGTCTCCTTTCTCTCCTCTCTAACCTAAATCCAAACAAAACGTTGAACGCTGTGAACAGAACTCCAGTTGAGTCACTTAAAACAATGAGTGACGTGACGACCTGAACACAGAACCCTCCAGCTGTGGGCGACGAAGCGAAGCTCTGATGGGCTCTAGAAGTGAAACCAGTGTGATGTGTTGAGTTTGTCACCAATAAGTAATGCCGTTATGTCATCATCGCCCCTGCATGCGTCCTCGACTTTAGACCCTCTGAAGTGTTGAAGTCTCAGTTCTCTCAGTTCCTTCTCTCTCCTACTCGCTAGACTTTCAGCATCGCTCCAGTAATACTGACTTCAGAGTTGTGTAACGAGACATTATACAACATACGAACAGAACAATGTGAGCAACCACTCCAGAGCTGCATAGTTCTTCACCCCAGGGGGACATGAGTCATCTGTGACCTCTGACCTCTAAAACGAGCCAATCATGTTTCAGCTGGCAGTGAGCCAGAGGTGAGGTGGTGAGAAACTGGACCAGAACAGCTTCAGATGAACCATTCCAACGTTTCTCTCTGTGACCCCATCATTCATGTCACCACACTGAGATCTGTTCATCTGCTGTTCTTCCTACAATAAAACATGTTTATATGGAAACGAGACGAAGTCCCCGAGGAGCGCTCAATCATTTAAAAATGTTTTTGAATGATGAGATGATCTAGGGGGAGAAGATGAGGGAGGAGATGAGGAGGGAGGCAGAGACATAAAAAGATAAATACATGGAGAAACGGATGGAGAGAGAAACCACTAACAAGAGAACACCAAGAACATATGATAACTAAACACACACACACACACACACACACACTAACACACACACACACACACACACACATGCAAACACTAATATACACGTTTGCAGTGCTGATGTAAAGTGGTTCATTAGACTATCTCAACACTCGTCAAATTCAGTGCCTCTGGACACTCTGCTAGTTGTACGTTCTAGCTGTATATGTTCTAGCTGTATATGTTCTAGCTGTATGTTCTAGCTGTACGTTCTAGCTGTATGTTCTAGCTGTATGTTCTAGCTGTACGTTCTAGCTGTATATGTTCTAGCTGTATGTTCTAGCTGTACGTTCTAGCTGTATGTTCTAGCTGTATGTTCTAGCTGTACGTTCTAGCTGTATGTTCTAGCTGTACGTTCTAGCTGTATACGTTGTAGCTGTATGTTCTAGCTGTATGTTCTAGATGTATGTACTAGCTGTATGTTCTAGCTGTACGTTCTAGCTGTATACGTTGTAGCTGTATGTTCTAGATGTATGTACTAGATGTATGTACTAGCTGTATGTTCTAGCTGTATACGTTGTAGCTGTATGTTCTAGCTGTACGTTCTAGCTGTATACGTTGTAGCTGTACCTTCTAGCTGTATGTTCTAGCTGTATGTTCTAGCTGTACGTTCTAGCTGTATGTTCTAGCTGTACGTTCTAGCTGTATACGTTGTAGCTGTATGTTCTAGCTGTATGTTCTAGATGTATGTACTAGCTGTATGTTCTAGCTGTACGTTCTAGCTGTATACGTTGTAGCTGTATGTTCTAGATGTATGTACTAGATGTATACGTTGTAGCTGTATGTTCTAGCTGTACGTTCTAGCTGTATACGTTCTAGCTGTACCTTCTAGCTGTACATTCTAGCTGTATGTTCTAGCTGTACGTTCTAGCTGTATACGTTGTAGCTGTACCTTCTAGCTGTACATTCTAGCTGTACGTTCTAGCTGTACGTTCTAGCTGTATACGTTCCAGCTGTACCTTCTAGCTGTACATTCTAGCTGTACGTTCTAGCTGTATACGTTCTAGCTGTACCTTCTAGCTGTACATTCTAGCTGTACGTTCTAGCTGTATACGTTCTAGCTGTACCTTCTAGCTGTACATTCTAGCTGTACGTTCTAGCTGTACATTCTAGCTGTACCTTCTAGCTGTATACGTTCTAGCTGTACGTTCTAGCTGTACCTTCTAGCTGTACATTCTAGCTGTACGTTCTAGCTGTATACGTTCTAGCTGTACCTTCTAGCTGTACATTCTAGCTGTATGTTCTAGCTGTACGTTCTAGCTGTACCTTCTAGCTGTACATTCTAGCTGTACCCTCTAGCTGTACATTCTAGCTGTATGTTCTAGCTGTACGTTCTAGCTGTATACGTTCTAGCTGTACCTTCTAGCTGTACATTCTAGCTGTACGTTCTAGCTGTACGTTCTAGCTGTATACGTTCCAGCTGTACCTTCTAGCTGTACATTCTAGCTGTACGTTCTAGCTGTATACGTTCTAGCTGTACCTTCTAGCTGTACATTCTAGCTGTACGTTCTAGCTGTATACGTTCTAGCTGTACCTTCTAGCTGTACATTCTAGCTGTACGTTCTAGCTGTACATTCTAGCTGTACCTTCTAGCTGTATACGTTCTAGCTGTACCTTCTAGCTGTACCTTCTAGCTGTACATTCTAGCTGTACGTTCTAGCTGTATACGTTCTAGCTGTACCTTCTAGCTGTACATTCTAGCTGTATGTTCTAGCTGTACGTTCTAGCTGTACCTTCTAGCTGTACGTTCTAGCTGTACGTTCTAGCTGTACATTCTAGCTGTACCTTCTAGCTGTATACGTTCTAGCTGTACGTTCTAGCTGTATACGTTGTAGCTGTACCTTCTAGCAGTACGTTCTAGCTGTACGTTCTAGCTGTATACGTTGTAGCTGTACCTTCTAGCTGTACGTTCTAGCTGTACCTTCTAGCTGTACGTTCTAGCTGTACGTTCTAGCTGTACGTTCTAGCTGTATACGTTGCAGCTGTACCTTCTAGCTGTATACGTTCTAGCTGTACGTTCTAGCTGTATACGTTGTAGCTGTACCTTCTAGCTGTACCTTCTAGCTGTACATTCTAGCTGTATGTTCTAGCTGTACGTTCTAGCTGTACCTTCTAGCTGTACGTTCTAGCTGTACGTTCTAGCTGTACATTCTAGCTGTACATTCTAGCTGTACGTTCTAGCTGTATACGTTCTAGCTGTACCTTCTAGCTGTACATTCTAGCTGTACGTTCTAGCTGTACATTCTAGCTGTACCTTCTAGCTGTATACGTTCTAGCTGTACGTTCTAGCTGTACCTTCTAGCTGTACATTCTAGCTGTACGTTCTAGCTGTATACGTTCTAGCTGTACCTTCTAGCTGTACATTCTAGCTGTATGTTCTAGCTGTACGTTCTAGCTGTACCTTCTAGCTGTACATTCTAGCTGTACCCTCTAGCTGTACATTCTAGCTGTATGTTCTAGCTGTACGTTCTAGCTGTATACGTTCTAGCTGTACCTTCTAGCTGTACATTCTAGCTGTACGTTCTAGCTGTACGTTCTAGCTGTATACGTTCCAGCTGTACCTTCTAGCTGTACATTCTAGCTGTACGTTCTAGCTGTATACGTTCTAGCTGTACCTTCTAGCTGTACATTCTAGCTGTACGTTCTAGCTGTATACGTTCTAGCTGTACCTTCTAGCTGTACATTCTAGCTGTACGTTCTAGCTGTACATTCTAGCTGTACCTTCTAGCTGTATACGTTCTAGCTGTACCTTCTAGCTGTACCTTCTAGCTGTACATTCTAGCTGTACGTTCTAGCTGTATACGTTCTAGCTGTACCTTCTAGCTGTACATTCTAGCTGTATGTTCTAGCTGTACGTTCTAGCTGTACCTTCTAGCTGTACGTTCTAGCTGTACGTTCTAGCTGTACATTCTAGCTGTACCTTCTAGCTGTATACGTTCTAGCTGTACGTTCTAGCTGTATACGTTGTAGCTGTACCTTCTAGCAGTACGTTCTAGCTGTACGTTCTAGCTGTATACGTTGTAGCTGTACCTTCTAGCTGTACGTTCTAGCTGTACCTTCTAGCTGTACGTTCTAGCTGTACGTTCTAGCTGTACGTTCTAGCTGTATACGTTGCAGCTGTACCTTCTAGCTGTATACGTTCTAGCTGTACGTTCTAGCTGTATACGTTGTAGCTGTACCTTCTAGCTGTACCTTCTAGCTGTACATTCTAGCTGTATGTTCTAGCTGTACGTTCTAGCTGTACCTTCTAGCTGTACGTTCTAGCTGTACGTTCTAGCTGTACATTCTAGCTGTACCTTCTAGCTGTATACGTTCTAGCTGTACGTTCTGTATACGTTGTAGTTGTACCTTCTAACTGTACATTCTAGCTATTTCTAGGAGCCACTAGAGTGTGTTTTTTAAATGAGGCATTAATAAAGTCAGGGAAGGTGATGACACCTTTATGATTCTCAAGTGAACAAGATTTTCCACCATTTTAGATGCAACTTGTAGGTCTTATAGACCCTTTTCAGTTAGTAACAGCAGCTTATATTGTTGTATGTTAATGTAATGTTATTCAACACCAAGGATGGAAAATTGACCTAAACAAATAGACTTTCTCTTAGTGATTGGGTGGAATATATGACTATTTAGTGTCCACACATCTACATGTATTTGTGTAACGTTACACCAGTGACACATCACGAGCATCAAGTCACTAGATGATCCACAGAACGTCAAACACCAGGACATGGACCCAAGAGCTTTGACTTGTCCATTGGTAGTCAACTCGTTTGAAGACTCCACCGCCAGTGTTTGAGTCCAACCAGTGACCGAGTTAACTGGTGACTGTCAGTGGAATGCGTCCTTGGTTTCTCGTAGCGAGGGCAGAACATGGAACATCCCCGTAAAAGCCTTCAATCTATTTTAAATACATATGTTTATTAACTACGACATCCATTTACTGAAGTTATTATCAGCTGAAAGACACCAGTTAACACGTTCACTGGTTCAACTGAAACACCTGTTGCTCTGATCTGATGTCTTTAGAACTTCAGTCCATTAGAAAATTGAGCACCGAACATTTAGATGCTTCAAACTGATTTAAACCAATATCAAAGTGTCTAACTCGTCTGGATGGCTGCAACTAAACTACGCTATGTTGACAACATGAGGACCAATATTTATGATGACGTCGGCTGTAAATGTGTCGATAACACTTATGATATACTTATACACTTACTTATATTATACGTATTTGGCAGCTGAGAAAGAATGTGTTGGTACTCGTTTGTTTGATGACTCTGAGAGGAGGAATGGATCATTACGAGCTGAAGGAGAGTGATTATCAACGAGAGCATATCTTACAAAATATTTATTACAAACCCTCCCCTTTGGTCATCTGGTCATAACCCTCATTATTAAACGCTTGGTGAGGCAGCTTTCTGAACACCCAGCACATAATCAGACAATCAACTTCTCTTTATAGTTTGAAGAAACGGCTAAAACCATATTTTAATACAATTGCTTGTCTTTTAATTTAATATTGCCACTTTTACTGTTTTCAATATGTATTATCTTGTTGACTTTTGTGTCTTGAAACATGTTAGTATTGTTCCTATTTTCTTTTCTCGTTTTCTTTGTGTTCTGTTTTAATACCGGTGTTGATTTTTTGGGGGATTTCTGTAAAGCGCTTGGAGCTGCATTTTGTTATGAAAGATGCTATATATATATATATATATATATAAGGTAATTATTATTATTATTATTAGAAACAGACCATCACACCAGCACAGTGTGAGCGACGACAAATCAAGTCCATATGTTTCACTATTACATGTGTGTGTGCGTGTTTCACACCACAGACGATGTGCAGGCCTCTGGTCAAGGTCAGCTGAACGCACGCACACACACACACACACACACACACACGCACACACACACACACACGCACACACGCACACACGCACACACACACACACACACACACACACACACACACACACTCTGGCCCCAACCCCCCACTTCTTCACCACAGGGGACCCTGTAAATCACTAGCCAGTCAAGGCTAATTTATTAAGACCAGGTCTCCCTCCAGACACCCTTCAACACACACACACACACACACACACACACACGCACACACACACACACACACACACACACTCTCTCTCTCACACACACACAGACACACACACACACACACACACCTCATCGCTGGAGGAATGTACCTCTGTTCACATTGGAATCACACGTTTGATATGATTTACTTTTTAGTTTTTTAGTTCTGCATCAGTAGAACTTGTAATTTGGACTTTAACTTTCAGTTTCTAGATCTTGTTTCAAGTGTTGTCATTTACACGAGAGGTTCTCCGTTTAAACACTGTGAAACAAGAAGCTGCAACAACACACCAGCTGTGGCCTGAACAACTCCAGACGGCCAACAGCTAATTTATCACCAGCTGGTCTGGGGTCAGTTTGAATGAACACATCAGGATGTAAAATATTTCTCAGTGTTGGTGAAACAGGTTTTTATAATATAATATTATGAAGGAACACGGAGAGCAGACCTCCTCAGTGGTTTAAACGTGATTGGAGACTTTATGGTAGATAAGCAGCTTCCAGTCCGTCATCATGTCGAGACAAATATCTTATGCTGTGTTCACACCAAACGTGAATGACATTCTTGCATGGTGGAATTGCATATAAAGTCAATGCAAAGAGTAAAGATGTTAAAAGAGGGGAAGAGGCAAATATATGAAATCTTTTGTATTTCAACTCAAGCAAGATATTCTCATGATGCTGTGTCTCTAAAGCCTATCAGCATTGAGATTGTCCTCCTTGTCTTCATGTTGCTGAATGATAAATGGAGGAAACAAATGTTGTCTCCTGTGTTTGTGGTCCCCCAGAGGTCTATGATAGTAGTCCACATTAGTCCAGAGACCAGACCAGACTATGTGGAGAAACCAGAGACTGTTTATGGTCCAAACAACAAGGTCTCTGCCGTATTTATGTCTAGATGACCTTAAAGTTAAAGTGTTGATGGAGCAGCTACAATGTTAGCATAGCCTAGCACCCATCAACCAGACTCCATTCAGAAAACAAGTGTTTCAAAAACACAAAGAATGACTTCAGACTTGTCATGTACCATGTCACCACCATGTAGTTATTTCAGCATCGTTTTTATCTAATGCACCTAAATCACAGTTCATTTGGGGTCATCCAGCTGTAGTAAACCAGCCGATGTGTGTCTTCCTCTAGTGAATACAGCTTGGTGAAATGCACTGAGCACCTCTGGGTGATGTTATGAAATCAAACAGGATGACGTTCTGTTTCCTGGTGTATTTTCACAATATCAGTCAGCCATGTTGGATGAAACCGTGTGTACATGGAGGTAAGCCCCGCCTCCTGACAAATCTAGCATGCGTGACATGAATAAAGGCACATGATCCCATGGTCAAAGCTTGTTCGAGTAACTCAACTAAAGAGTCTACAGCCAACGCACATCTTAGTTTAGAGTGTTAGCATGCTACGCTTAGCTAATGAGGGAGATGAATGTCTTTAGTACTGCAGGTATTTGGCCATAGGTCGGACACGTTAACATTTTGACCTGATTGTGGTGCTACATGTAAAGTCAGAGGATATTCAAATCACATACAGTTCATCCAGAAGGGACCATGAATAATGAAGCAAATTCCATCATCATCAATCCAGTAGCTGTTGAGATGTTCCATTAAAACGCTGCGGAAACAGACTGGCTAATTTATATGTTATGTGTATGGTTTCTCCATCCTTGTGAAGGATCCGTGTGTTATGTTGGGTTGCTGGTGACTGCTGGTTCTGGCTTCAGGACCAAAGTTTGTTTGGGTTCCGGAGCTACTGCAGCTTGTTGTTCATCATGCTGTTGGTTTAAACCCTCGTCACAGAGGAACACATCTTGATTCAGCTCATTACAACTACATCAGCACAAATACTACTGAAACACAGAGGTCACTCGTGAGGATATGTACGATCACCCGATCAACTAATTTTGAGTGTTTTTTGTTGATTATCTCATCAATATTCAGCTGCACACCATCAACAGACTGGTTCTATCAGACCTCTCTATACTGTATCTGTTAAGGATGCTGTTTTTTAGTACAGCCTTCACAGGGATCACATGAAAGACTGAGCAGATGGCGTCCAGACTGTGTGAGAGCACATTGTTTTTATTTTTTACTTACACAGTATTTTGATGTGCAGCATGTCAACCTGCATATAAAAACTAAACAGGATCTGCTGTTCTTCATCACTGATTGACCTTTTCTGCTTCGTTGCTCAAAGAACAACCGACCATGTGAACGAAAACATCTTTGGACATTCTTGTTGTCTTCTTGCTGTCTTCTGGAACAAAAAGCAACAATGGACTTGGTTTTTACTGCACTGAGAATCCATATTTCAGTTGTAACTGAAATCGTAGTTTTCTGCCGTTGAGTAGTCATTGTATTATAATCAGCTCAATGGAAAAGTAAAGGTCAAGCTAAACCTGCCAACAAGGAAGTTAGGAGTCGTCGGTTACAACAGCGTTTCCATTAGACTGTCTGGGAGAAGTGGACGTCATGGAGACATCAATCACATTTGTGGGCAACAGTGTTGAAGCCTCGAGTTCGGGATTTGACCGTCACCATCATTGGATTTTTGCAACCGATGAAAGAAGTGACCATATTAGGACTGTGGAGGAGCGACGGGTGGATCTGAACACAAAGACCAATGCGACACCCAGAGCAGCAACCATCTGGATTCTGGTGTAAAGCTGTTAACAAAGTTAGCTTCATAATTCAAGGTCAACTTTACAGCATTGAGTGTATCTTAGTAGCTAACTGCATTGGTAGCCTGGTGGCGATGGTAGCTCTTGCCCAAATTCAATTTGTTTTCAAGGCAAGGCAAGGCAACTTTAATTGTATAGCACATTTCATACACAAGGCAGTGCTTCACATCATACAACAAAGTGAAAAAAAAAATAGAAGAATTAAAAGAAAATAAAGGCAAAATTAAAAATGCATTACAGAAAGAAAGGAGAATAAAAACATATTTTGCAATAATTAAAAACAGTGCAGACATTAAAAGATTTAGCAGAAAGCTATGGTGAACATAACAGTTTTCAGTCTAGTTTTAAAAGTGGTCAGAGTTGGGGCAAGTCTTACATCTTCAGGAAGTTTATTCCAGCCATTTGTTGCATAGTGACTAAATGATGCTCTCCCGTGATTGTTGTTTACTCTGGGAATCACTAACAGATTGGTCTCAGAAGATCTTAGTGGTCTAGAAGGCTTATGTAGTGGGAGCATATCAGTGATATACTTCGGTCCTAGACCATGTAGTGATTTATATGTGAGCATGAGGATTTTGAAATCAATCCTCTGACATACAGGGAGCCAATGTAAGGATTTAAGAATTGGTGTAATGTGCTCACATTTTTTGGTCTTTGTAAGAACTCTAGCAGCAGCGTTCTGAACAAGCTGTAGCTGCCTGACAGTTTTTTTCGGAAGACCTGCAAGGAGACCATTACAGTTCAATGAGTTTAAAATATACATCAATCATTATGAATCAATTCTCTTTCACCATTTTATTTCATATAACTCAGCTATATGAACCTTGGAAAGATTTAAATAAATTCTGTGGAAACGTATAAATATTAATTGAGAATATTTAGTGTTTTCTCCAACCAAGTAGTTTTGTTGTGATTTTGTTTAGTTTCATAGTAATTTAAATCCAAAACATGATGTTCTAAACCTAAATATGTAGTTTTGTAGCATGTTTTTACTTCGTTTTGTCCATTAACCACATGTTTCTAAAATATGTTTCCCTGGAAACGTAATTGAGTGTAGTTTAGTTGAAGGGTTAGGGGTTTTGACCTACTGTTGGTGCTAAATAAAGTCAAAGGGTTGCTAAAGTCTTCGGTCTCATCCCATGAGGACCATCATTGTCTGTGCAAACCTTCATATCCATCCATCCAATAGTTACGGAGATATTTCAGAAGTGGAGGACCGACTGACCAACCAACGCGGTCTTCCTAGAAACGTCCAACTAGCGTGACTGAACATGTCCTCCATCTGGTGAACACCAGCATGTTGTATGTTTCAGGATGTTCCCTTTTTGAATGTGTCCCACATATGTTGCTGCTCTGCTTCCTGTTGTGGATTATCTAACAGAGACGGGTGGTCTTTCTTTTTGATTTAAGGGTTTGCTGATGTAAGAGTAATTGTGGCAGCAGACAAGAAAAAGATGCTTATAGACCAATTTGGAGTGAACGTCACGTTTACATCACTGCAGGTATGCGCGCATTGTGGTGGCAGAACAACAGCGTAGTTGTGCCGTAAGATGTCAGAATAGGAATGTAAAAAAAGATGATCTTCATTTTTATAGAATGCTGTCGTCGAAGTCGTCCTTTAAAGCAAAATGCAGCAATTGAACAGACTGATTGGACTGATGAAATAATCCTGAATTCTCATGGCTGAATAATATAATATTTACCTTCCATTATGACTGAAAACAAACTCAGCTAAGCGTTTGGTACTTATAATATCATGTTTGTTCCATTTTGATGACTGAGGACGTTGTCAGGACAACGCTCCCTCATATCCTGAACATGACCGGAAAGAGTCAAGAGATTTGTAGTCTTGAATTGTTCTTTTCTATAGATATTAGGTGTTTCTTTTGTAAAGATACTGGGTTGTTATTTGTAAAGATACTGGGTTGTTATTTGTAAAGATACTGGGTTGTTATTTGTAAAGATACTGGGTTGTTATTTGTAAAGATACTGGGTTGTTATTTGTAAAGATACTGGGTTGTTATTTGTAAAGATACTGGGTTGTTATTTGTAAAGATACTGGGTTGTTATTTTGTATAGACACTGGCTTGTGTCACATGTGACAGCACTATTACACTGTAACTGTACCTTTCTGACACCAGCTCGCTGTTTACAAACAGAAAAAAGGTCTATTGGTCTAAGGTCTAACAAAAGAGTATCCTAGCCCCACAGTAGATGGGACAGCCAATAACAAGATATAAAAAAGATTAAATAAATTTGACTTTGAATCCCCATTTTGGACTATACTCAGACTTGGCTTGGCATACAATATTATGTGTATTTATGACACCGATTTTTACAACATTCTTATTTGTAAATATTCAACATACCCGGGTATGACTTATTTTTTTGACCGGCTTTTTTATCACTGTTTTGGACTTACTAATAAGTACACAATCAATATTGTGACAACAAGATCTTTGGACATCTTCAGCCTTTCAAAATTGGCTTCTGTTAGCTAAGTTATATTTTTGGCCTTTTATTGCGGGAGGACAGCGTGAGAGTTAAAGGGGCGAGAGAGAGCAATGAAATGCTTTAAAAGAGGTCTGAGGGCGGAATCAAACCCAGGACCGCTGCCACTGAGCTATCAGCACACTTATCACATTGAACTAATCAGTCAGATCTAGTAGTGCTCTTATGATAAGGCAATCATGTGATACGACTATTAACCTGCGCATTCACACAGTCGGTGAGTTTTTGCGACCGGAGCAGATGTTCATCACACAATGGTATTGATGTGAAATATTAATAACTGAACATTCGTCACTCAATATTTGTGATGTGACATATTGAGTTGATAAATTGTCCGGGTGGGGGTCGATTGCAGGGTCATCTTAAAATGAATTATCTATACATAACGAACAGTCCCTTCCAAGTATCATCTCTGTCATGTGGACTGACTATTGTTTGTACTTCTGACATCTTGGGAGAGGGATCCCTCCTCAGTGTCTCCTTGGGTTTTCTTCCTTCTTTTTAGGTTTTTTTTTTTTTTCATTTATGTGATGGAGGGTCCTGGGACAGGAAGTCGTATGTTGTACAGATTGTAAAGCCCTCTGAGGCCAATGATTTGGGGTTACATAAATGAAAGAATATTTAAAGAGTGGGGCCTTTATAAATGACAAAATAAATCTTCCCACTGTAAATATTCTCTGTCCAGGATGTCGGTGAAGCTGCGATTCGACTCTCCCTCAGATGGAGGTTTGGTCCACAGGAGCCGCTCCTTCACCGGGTTCAGCTCTCTGACTGGACGACGACGGTGGGTGACACGCTGTTACAGCCAATGACAATACAGGACATGATGATCAATGTAGCCTACTTTAATCGCTTCAGTCTACAGAAATGGCAAGGAACAACACATTAGGCCCTAGTTTCGTAGACCAGGCGTAGTCAGCACGCCGCGCACCTGCGCTATGCCGACGGGGCGTGTCCGCCTGGACTTTGCAAGTTTCGCGCTGGTCGAAACTTGCATTACGCCGGCTCCGCCACCCTGTGCTGCGCCACGAAACTAGGGCCCCTTATGTCTTTGAGTCGCGTCTACGTAGATGATGACAACACTGTCACACATATCACTTTAAATGATATATGAGTGCTCCACAGAGAATGTCTGATCCAAATGTGTTTTGCTGCAGTAACACCTCCATTCCATTCATTGAGGCTCAATCAGGTTCAGGTGTTCAGGTTTTGTATTCTACATTCTTCATGTGTTGTCAGTGGTGATACATCCTAAGCTGTCTACATCTCACTCATGTCTGATGATATTTTTGCAATTCATAACAATAAGTATTTTTGTTGAATTTAATTTCAGAACTTTTCACTGTCACAAAAATGCTGCCAGAACCCACAAAACGAAATTTCATAAGGCCCCGATCTCACTGAGACCATCAGGATCAGTCAAAATCAGTGTGTGGGGTCAAACAGCTGATGATCCTGTGTTGCGGGGGGCTTGTGATCAACCAGGGGATCAGATGAGAATTCAAGCAGACGTGGAGCTCCTGCTGTTGCTCTGCTGCTGGATAAGGAGGGGAAAAGACCAAGAAAAGGAGATTTGGGGTTCATGATATACTAAAAAAGGAAACCTTATGGGGAATACCACCATCTCTTCCACCAGTTGTTTCAAGATGAACAAGTACCCCAGTCCTCTGGTGCTCTGTGACTGGTGCTGAAAAGTTTGAACTTTTATGTGCATCTAAAAACATGACACAAGAGGAGTGCACACCAGATACACCGTACCAAATGAAGACTATGGTTTTAAGGGCAGCACATTTGTAGTGAACTGTCTAAGTGCCCGAGGCAGCAGAACCTGATTCTGTCTTCACATCGACTGTATCAGATCACCGCACTGTCACTGTAGGAACAGAGACCACTCAACTGATGTGCTGGACGTACATACTAAAACTACACTAATACACGTTTTCTTCTAGTACACTGTAAGACAATAAAAAAGTCCCTCTACATTTGAAGTGCTTGAAGTTAAAGTGTCTAGTGTTGTGTGGAGGGACGTCCGTTCACTCTCAGACCAGCCTGGCTGTCGTTGATGGGCAGACAGTGAACGCAACACAGGCTTTACTGTAAGATGTTATTTGTGAATGAAGAAAGAACGAGTGACACACACACAGATGTCAACCGTCAGTCCCATGAGAAAGAGAACCAAATGTCCTCGAGAAACAGAGCTGGAATGCACTTCCTGTGTCTTAAAAATGCACACACACACACACACACACACACACACACACTATAACACTTATATCTCATCATAACAGCCTGATACCACATGGTCTCCCATCATTCTTCATTATAGCGCTTTGATGGGGACACAGCCAGGGCACATTAACATGACATAAACACACACAAACACACACACA
>CM056822.1:26256505-26284005 GCA_029853015.1 Chelidonichthys spinosus | reverse complement strand
TTCCCACGTTGTAATTATACAAAGTTTCCCTTCACTTCTGTGGTATTTGTACTGTCCTGGAGTATTTTCATTTCATACTCTGCCATGTTGGAAATTATGTACATTTATTGAACAACTAGTTACCATGTAGACTTAGTTTTTACTAGTTTTACTGTCTGTAATACTTAATAGCTGTTCATGCATGAAGTATTCTATAATGGTACAAAATATCATATAGTAAAACTTTAATTTTTACACTTAAAGTACGTTTTACTGACATTGTCTGACTTATGTGAAGGACCTGATATCTGATTATGTGTATAATGACTTTGAGGTCATGAATATTTTCCGTTCCCATGTTGGTTGCTTCATTGAACCATCTGTTAGCGTGCCGGTTACTCACCCATCACGTCTTCCGTCAGGTGACCGAGGCGAAGGGTTTGGGTTGGCTGCTGGTCGGCTCGGTGACGTGTGCCAGCGCAGACTTCTTCGTGGCGAGGCCTCAGCTGATGCTGGTGGACATCACGGAGCTGGGAACCATCAAACTGCAGCTGGAGGTCACCTGGAAGTACGGACACACAGCAACCTAATACAAACATAACAAATGACCGCCATGACGTCAGGTGCAGAGGCATTTCCTGCTCCGAGGACGGGGGTTGATGGGGGGGGCGAGTGAAATCAGTCGTGTTCCCAAAAAGGAAAGGAGAATAATTAGAAGATTGGAAAAAGATGTGGAAATGACATCTGTAACTGTCTCGCCCTCAGAAGTGTGGCGCCTCGTTCTGATTGGATCTCAAGTATGTGACTGAGTGCAGTCAGGTACTCTGATATGAAGTCAATGAGCATGCTCTCCTAAAAATGATGTTCCCACACAACTAAACTACACTGTGAATTACGTTTCTAAGGAAACATATTGGTGGATTACATTATTATGTCTCACCAGTTAGTTTCAAAGGAGTCTGTAGAAGTCCACATGGGGAGGGTTTTTTGTTAACCACATGTCCCAAACTGTTTAAAGCTGAGACCGGAAGGAGAGCTTCTAATAACATGATTTAACTAAACAGACCGGTTTCCAGTCAGCGAAGTGGAGATGGTCGGCCATCTCCGTTCTTTTTGTTTTTCTCCTTAACCACACATTTCAAACTGAGACCGTTTGATCGGGAGAAAAAGATGTTTCCTGAGAAATGTAATGAAGAGTGAGTTGAGTTGTTCATCCCTCCCTCCGTTCTGAAATCTTTACTGTTAATTCAACACATGTTTACAGCAGTAAAACAAGGCCAAGCAACAAACACGGTGATGTAAACAACAATCAATTATGCACAGAGATTCACATCCAGCCAACAATCTGCTGTTCTTTTCTCTTTGTGCCTTGAACGTGGACCAGCTGTCACCATGCAGCTCATTCACTACAGCGTGTACATCACACACACACACACACACACACACACACACACACACACACACTCCGCCGCGTCCTCGCACCATGACGGATCACATTTCAGGGCTTAGACGGGCCAGGTGGAGACCGTTTCATGGATTCTCCCCGGAGAATGGGAAAATCACACACCCGCACACACACGACTGTTGAGCCCCTAAAAGATCCACACTTAAGTGATTTCAACCAGTATTTCTGCTGCACGTAAGCTCTGATGACACGTGTTCACCAAGTACAGATGGAGCTGAGATGTCTACCACAGAAGGGGCGGGATTTAACCTCCCCAAAAGAACCATATCATAGAAACAAACAAATAGATCCAGTGAGATCAGAGGCCGCTGACACTACGCTGACTCGGCCTATAAAAGCATGTGTGTGTGGTTGATGGTCATGTGGGTGAACGTGTTGGACAGCTGTGGCGTACGTTTCTAAGTGTTGGTGTGTCTGCAGTCCGTTTGACAGCGCTGAGAAGATGAGGCCGCTGTCCGTCAGCAGGAAGAGTTCAGTGTACAGCTGGACGGCACCGAGTACCCCCTCCTTCTCTGAGAAGTACTTTATAGTGAGTACAACACCGTCACATGGAATCCTTTCTGCACAATGTGAATATTCAGAGAGGAAACAAATAGTGCCACACACACATTCATGCATATACATGTGTGTGTGGGAAGTTATCATCACCATGGGTCCCTCCACAAAAAGCCAATGGGATTTTACTAGTGAATAGTGCAGTTTATACTGTAGCTACAGCTGCTGCACAATAGGAGCTAATGCAGGAAAGTAGGACTAGTGAAGCATTTGTGGACCAACAAGGTGAAGTTAGAGGTCCACCATGTTTGATGGCACACGGCCGACTCGTTCCATCATGTAACCGTGACGATATGACCTCGGTGATACTAACCTCGACACGTCGTCTCCGTCCCCTGCAGTCGATGATGCGTGACCTGCAGGACCGGGACGGTTCGCTCCCGTCTCTGGTGTCCAAAGGTCATCGACACAACAGGGGAGGCGTGTCTCTGCTCAGCTACCTGTCCAACCCGTCACACGCCGCCGCCTCACCGGACCACAGCCGGCAGAGCCCCTACAGGCGAGTATAATACCGCTACAAGGGGGCAACAACCTGAGACCACACTTGCTGGTTAAGATCTATTCATCGATGTTTTTATGGGAATTATCAGGAATAATAATGAGATGAAATAATTTTCCCTTAAAGCAGAATTTTACAATCTGTCTTGTTATAATGTGGATTTTTTAATTCTCAGACTGTTTGACTTGAATATATTTTCCATGCGGTGAGATTACATATAAAGTCCAGTGGATACAGTTTGGTGAAATTCACCGAGACCTCTGGATGATGTTATAAACTCAGACAGGACGGTGTTTGGTTTCCTGGTGTTTCTGGGACTTCAACACGTACAAAGCAGCAATAGTTGTTATTTCAGCCATAATGGATGAGACTCACATTTTTATTCGGTTAAACTTGCATGAGTGGTGGAGGTATCGTGTATTTCACAGGAAAAATAACATGAAAGTTGTTCTCTCTCGTCCCTTGAATCAAACCTCCACATTGGGGAACATCACTTTAAAAAGGGGAGAAACATTCTTTGCCGGAGTTCGATGAGAGCATCAATATGGCTCCAATAAAGAATCTCCAAAACACTTTAGTACTCAAAGTTTCAAACATCCATCAATGCAACAATCAGATGTCAACATGGATTTCATGTTTCACTGTGATCTTATGTAGGAACATCACTTTCTCCACAGTCTGGCGTGGACTCACAGCTACCCGTCCAGCCACAGTCAGGGCACCAGTCTGGGAGGAAGCCAGACTCAGCTGTCCCTGGGGGAGGGGGGGTCGCTGGAGAGGAGGAAGAGCATGGATGAGAAGGATGGAGAGGAGTGTTGGAGTGTGTTTGATGCTTCCTCTTCAACAGCGGAGAGTAAAACAGGCTCATTGCTGGCAGCACAGAGGTGACCATCAACTCAACCTCTCATTTATTAGAAGTCACGTTGTCGTGTCAATATTAAACCCAGTCATACAGCAGGTCAATGATCACTAAATACAATCTATTTCATGTTCAGCAACACGAATGTGTCTCTCACCACTAAAACAATGAATTAATATCCTTTTTCATGGTGAACACATGAATGAAACACATCCATGTTATTATGCAACGTCCAGAGGTAGAGATGTTGGTTTGGTTTTCTAAACCTAACGTTCATCTTTTGACTGTTTCGTGAGTCTGTGTTGAATATTTACTCTGCCTTCTAAGTGTCAACAAGTTAACTCCACCAGTAATATGAAGATAATAATAATAATAATAATAATAATAATAATAATAATAATAATAATAATGCTTCAGATGAATAAAGGTGTTTCTGCCACACAGGTTAAGCACTCCTGACATCCTGAAGAAGAACTCAGCTGGAGAAGCAGACCAGGACAGTGTCCAGGTAAAACACACCGGAGACCATTCAGCTACAGACACTCTGCTTCCAGGCCTGCATGAGGGTGTATCTATCCCATTAAAGTGTCACTGACAACACGGCACCCGGTGTTTCCTGGGAGTTTAGAAGCTCACCTTTGGGTGGCGTCTTGATGTCCTTCACTTTTTCAGAAAAGACGCATTTCTTCCCATTTCCTCTCAGATCTCAGAATGGTGAGATCTGAGCTGTTTTTAATGGTGAATTTTAATAGTTAAAACAGCATTATGATGACCCTCACTGATGGGGCGGGACTTAGTCTCTCTATGGCCAATAACAATAAGATATTGATGTATTGTGATATATATATATATATTATTATTTAACTCCCCACGTTTGTTCCAGGATTCCTCCGATTGTCATACGTCCTATTCTGCCCCTGCCTCCCCCACAACCCCGGCTCAGCCCCCAGCCCTCCCACCTTCCTCCCCCCCGGCCGCTGCTTCGACCCCGGGGAAGCCGGGGGTGAGCGCCGCCCAGCGCCGGGCCCAGGCCGTCAGACTGGGAGCCCTGATCACAGAGCTGGAGAAGATGTTACAGAAGCAGATCTGCTCTGAGAAGGAGCTGAGAGGCCTGAACCAGCAGATACTGCACCTGGCAACCATACTGAAGGTACCTGTGTGTACTAATACACACATGTACTCACCTGGAAGAGATGTTTACCTTTCTACCTCGTGTTGACCCACAGAACGACCTCTCCCTGCTGAGGAGCTCTTCATCAGAGGAGACGCTCGCTGTGGAGGAAGTCCTGGGCAGCTTTGACTTCCTGTCACATGACTTCAACGTGGATGATGACGCTTCCTGTTTCGGGAGCCTGAGTCTTAAAGACAATGGGTGAGAAGATAAACAGACAGAAGAGAATAATGAACAAACACTGATTTCTAATATCTTTCCCTTCATCCATCAGCATCAGTGGCGTACAGCAGCACACAATGAGGAGCAGCCAATCAACTTCTGAGGAGGAGCTGGTCATCACTCCACTGACCTCTGGGAACTGGGGTCTGGACCAAGCTCTGGAGACTCACCTGGACGAATGCTGCATCCTGCTGCAGGTAACGACACATCAGTGGGTGGCAGAGAAGCATGTGACTACAAACCAGGGATGTCAACAGTTAACAGGCAGGTTTTTGCTCCGTGGCTCTGGGAGCACTACGGCGAGCTCCGTGGCACTCAAGCTAGGCGCCAAAGAGCTCGCCGTAGTGTCGCTCTCAGAGCGAGTTAGGGAGCCGGCTTGAAAGCAAACACACGGGTATTGAAAATGTTTCAATTGGAGTATGAACGACTCTTCTGATCCGAATTGAAAGCAGAATCAATATCAGCTGATCGGTGGCTGCACCTGTAACCTGATCAAAACATGGCGATAAACTTCAGCAAAGCCAACAGAATATAAAATAACAGAATATTAAAGCTGGATGTCTAACAACAAATCCACATAATGTTTCCTCAGATGGTCAGGACAGCAGAGTTTGGGCCGTCCAGGAGGGAGCTGCTGGAGGAAATGTCTCTCCAAGCCGAGGTCCTGGACAGAATCAGCTGTCTGCTGCTGGAGATGAACGGCAGCAGCCTCTCAGCCAGAGACAGTTAGTGTTTATCTGCCTGTACAGATGAAGTCATCAATAATTAATACATCATAGAGCATGACATCAGTTACAACGGCTCACTGGGTAAAACAACTAAATCATTGATGGTTAAACAAGCTTATAGAAGGTTGTATAATACATGTTGATCAGGCTGCTGGTAAACTTCACCCATTTTTACATAATATTACATTGAACACAGTCTCAAGGAAGTTCCTGAAATAGTCACATTTAAATCTACTGAATCATGGACGCAAATTTTAAATTGTCCCATGTCGCTCAGCACGACTTGAGCTAATGTATTTCAGTTGGAAGTCTCACCACGTTTTTCTGTCAGTTGAGACGATGAGGTTTAGGGAAACTGTCACCAATGCGTCACTACTGCACAACAACACCGTGCTCTGGTGTGTTGGGCATAATAACATGGATGTATTTCATTCATGTGTCCACCATGAAAAAGGACCGTAATTAACTATACACTGACTTTGTTATAGTACGACGGCGTATTAGGGCCACTGTAGGAAGAAAAAAGAAAAACGGAGCCGAGAGGGGGGCACTATTCTGAGAAAAAACCTTGTTGATAATGTGGCAGATTTGCTCCTATATTACTATGCTAACAACCGGCTAAGTTCCCATTAAGGTACACATTTATTTTTCTAATTAATACATCACAACGTCCTTAGGGTGATGGCTGTTGATGGTTATGGGTGGTTTTATTTATATGGGCCAAATTGTCATCTTATGAGTGTTTATTGATCAGGCGGTTGGGCTAAGATGCTAACGGTAGCAACTGTTTTTCTCTGAATATTGCCCACCTCTCTCGGCTTATTTATTTATTGTTTTCCTACAGTGGTCCTTAATACGCCATCGTAGTGATAGTGCTGAGAGACATGAGAAAATGGGCATTTTGTGTTCCTGTTCATGAGACCAATAGATTGCATTTTGTGACTATTTCATGAACTGCCAATAAGACGGTAAATCAACACAACATGAACATGAATACATGAATACCAACAGCAGCAGGAGCGTATCATTATGAGATCCTGACCAGTCAGAAACAGCGTCCTCCAGGCCCGACCTTACCTCCTCTGTCCCCCCTTAGTCCTACCTGAGGCCCAGAGGACGCGGGACCTGCTGCTGTTCTGGGACGAGTGTGTGGACGACAGCAGCTCTCCGTTCTGCTGTCTGTCCGTCAGTTTCTGCAGGACATTGAAGAGACGTTACACCCACAGGGTGAAGGCCAAGCAGCCCGGCCAATCAGAGAAAGGTACGCCACTACTTCACTCCACCTTGACACGTTGAACGCTTCAGGATGATTTTAAGAGTCTGAAGGTGCTTTAACACACATCATGCAAGAAAGTCATTTATCTCGAATGATCTATAAAAGTGGGTTTCAAAATCTAGTTTAGAATCCATTTACATGAATTCTTCAATGTGGACATAGATGTCATATGTTGTCATATGTTACATTTTTCAACTATTTCTTGTACTTCACTTTCTTATGCATTAAAACAAGCAATTCAGTGCAGCATCAGCGTTTCAGCATCCAGCAGTCCTGTGTTTACATTTCTAAACGTTTGCATTGTTCAAATCACATGTTGTCAAAGTAAAGCAGGGGAACACAGCAGGTTGATTCATATACTTGACTGTATTTTCAGTAGAGTTTTACTAATTTGCCAAGTCGTGAGTCTTCCATCTGCAGAGACGGCAAAACAGAAATCCAAAGTCCTGAAGGCAGCGTTGAATTATCTCAGGAACATTGAAGCTGGTTCTCCATTCAATTTCCAAACTAATTATAAGCAAACCATTGAAATGATGCACCAAAAGAAAATAAGGTGCGTTTCTATCACCTGGTTTGCAGCAATTATATTGCTGGCAGTATTGATCAGAAGGGGGCGCTGTAGGCTATGTGAAGCTGTAATTTACCGGTACACAGAGTAGAAGAAGAAGTTGTGAACTGAAAACAACAAACTTACCATCAACGAGAAAAACAGAGAGATCATCAGGAATTAAATTCTTTCATTAGGGAAATTTGAATTGTTCTTACATGACAGGGAAGGCCTTTCTATAGTCCATTTATTCCATGATAGCAAAAACCACTTCAAGCAATCATGAAGCAATCTGACTCAGATTCCCCTCTCTGCAGTGTTTTCTCAGCTCCTGCAGCAGGTCCAGACCACCTGTCAGATGTTACCCAGCCCTCGGCCGCCCTGCAGCCCAGACAGAGTGACCCTCTTCCAGCTGTCCGTGTATCTGAAACGCTGGAGCATCCAGGAGCTCGGAGAGCACATCTACCGCCTCTCCAAAGAAGGTATCACTTTAAAACTATGAAAACACAGCAAACTGGATGAGTGCTGCTGAAAGTGTTCAACAAAAACAAAGGATTTCCAACCATTCTGAAAATGGATTAAGCCTTCGTAGGTGTCAGCCTGATATCTGAACTTACATGTGGGCAAATACTCGGGGTGTAACACAAAAGTCATGGTTCGCCACGTGATTCAATAGGGAAAACAAAGAATGTATTTTAGAATATGATTATCATTCAACAGCTCGAACGCTTTGATCAAATGCTGTAACTCATATACGCACTAATCGACATTCGGGTGATGACACCATGTGTGAAGTCTTGATGACTTCAGTTTAACAAGGTTGCATACAGTTCTGTGGTCCATTGAGCTTCATTAACCAACTAAAATGCTCCAGCCGACAACTCGTCCGCTGCAAAACTTTCCGGGTAAAACTACAGAATTTCTGTTCCATGTGAAAGGATGTCCCATACCGAACCAAACGTCCTGTACCAAAAATGTCCAATACACATAATGTACCTCTACATTCCTCACCAATACAAGTATGACACAGTTGTACTTGTATTGGTCATCTGGTCATCTCCCGCCTTGACTACTGCAACTCTCTCCTGGCTGGACTCCCGGCCTCTGTGATTAAACCATTACAGCGTATCCAGAACGCTGCAGCACGCCTTATCCTCAATCTACCCAAATTCTCCCATGTGACCCCCCTCCGCCGTGACCTCCACTGGCTCCCTGTTGCAGCACACATCCAATTCAAGACGATGACACTGGCCTTCAAGGCCATCAATGGAACGGCACCTGTCTACCTTCAAACACTGGTCAAACCTCATGCCCCGAAGCGAGCACTTTGCTCTTCTACTTCAGCTGGCCGGCTGGTACCACCATCGCTGAAATCAAGCAAATGTCGCTCAGCAAAGTCCAGACTCTTCTCTGTTCTGGTCCTCAGTGGTGGAACGAACTCCCGACCAATGTCAGGACAGCAGAGTCATTTGCCATCTTCCGAAAAAGGCTCAAGACTCACCTGTTCAGATGTTCTTACTTATAGCACTTTGATCATAGCACTGTTGTTCTTAAGGTATGTTTGCTGAACAGCTACTACTTTACTCAGATGAGGACCTAACACTTGTTCTATTTTTAGCTCTTACTTTATCAGCAATGATACGTCGTGGTTTCTTTGTTTCCTTCTTTTGACAAATGTACTTATTGTAAGTCGCTTTGGACAAAAGCATCTGCTAAATGACCTAAATGTAAATGTAATGTAAATTGTTGACCATGAAGTATTATCAGGGATAACATGTTTACTTTTGGTTGCAGAAAAAATGCCTTTTGAAGAAGTCACTTTGCCTGTGGTCATGTGGTGTCACATTTGCAGCATGCTTTCACTTTCACGCTAAATTTTGGCAAGTGAAAGCGTGGCGATTTTCGAAGGGGTCCCCCGCAAAGCAAAGTTCTTTATAAACGGTGCGATCGTTTTTGACTCTCCTTGCCGTGATAATAGTCGCGGAATAGTCTGTGTAAAAAGGCCTATAGCACATCAGCGATATCCTCACTGAGCAAGCTGAAGACCACATGCTCACCAGACAGATGACGCAAGAAATGACAGAAGACTTCCTGCTGCACACCTCCTGCTTTGTGGACCCGATTCAAGAGAAGCTTCTCTAAGCACCTGGCTGACACAGTTGAGGCGTGAGGAAGACGCTGGGAGTCAATGACAACGAGGAAGGAGAGCGAAGCAGCAGCACCACTAAGGCAAGGCAAGGCAAGGCAACTTTATTTGTATAGCACATTTCATACACAAGGCAGACTCAAAGTGCTTCACATCATAAAACAAAGTGAGAAGAAAAAAGAAAAGAAAAATAGAAGAATTAAAAGAAAATAATAAAAATTTTAAAAATGCATTACAGAAAGAAAATAGAATAAAAACATATTTGCAATAATTAAAAACAGTGCAGACATTAAAAGATTTAGCAGAAAGCTATGGTGAACATAAAAGTTTTCAGTCTAGTTTTAAAAGTGGTCAGAGTTGGGGCAAGTCTTACATCTTCAGGAAGTTTATTCCAGCCATTTGTTGCATAGTGACTAAATGATGCTCTCCCGTGATTGTTGTTTACTCTGGGAATCACTAACAGATTGGTCTCAGAAGATCTTAGTGGTCTAGAGGGCTTATGTAGTGGGAGCATATCAGTGATATACTTCGGTCCTAGACCATGTAGTGATTTATATGTGAGCAGGAGGATTTTGAAATCAATCCTCTGACATAAGAGGAAAGTCTCTTCATCATAACCTGGCCTGAAAAGAAATCAAGAAATACAAACTGCTACGATAATCTGAACTCAGGAAAATAGGATCAAAAAGGTCTTGCACTGTTTTTATTTCCCATCTGTGGTTTCAAAGGAAGTACAGTTTGATTGATTGATTTCTCAAGAGGGATTTGAGTTTTGTTCAAATGGGAGATGAACAGAGATGTTTTACACAACAAAATGAAGCATCTGTTTTTATTCATTTAAGGGTCATTGTAACCCCTGAATAATAATAATAATCATGGTGATATTGTCTGAGATGGTTATTATACCAAGAAAATCTATACCGTTGCAACCCTAGTCTCCATAGTAACCATTTCATTGTAGTGAGAACACTTTTTAAAACTTGCTGTGCCGTTGTGACCTCCAGGATAATCACAGCGAGGACATTCAGAGGACGGACGGTTTCATATATAGACAATAACAGGGTTTGTGAACAGTAGTGTTCGCCATCCAATCACAGGAAATCACATAAATCACATCCTGACTACGTCGATGATGATCCTTAAGGTTTTGGTGTCTTCAAGTGGTTGATTTGATCACCATGGTAAATAAATGGTAGATTACACAATGAGAGAAAATAGGCCCTTCATAGCAGCTAGTGTGACATGTCATTGCAGGATAAACAACAGTGTAATTAATTATAGTAATTGGCCCTGTTCCATTTAGGTGGGTCAGGGTCCAGCCATTGAGCCTGCTGCCTCACTGGAATGACTGTGACACTAAACAGAATGGGACCATAATTACACCAGTTGACCTGCACTGACATGCGTTCATGCTCCAAGTCCTTTTGCACTTTCACTATTTTTTGTCACAAATTCATTCATTCATTAATTTCTTCCCAGCTTCCAGATGAAGAAAACCACGTTCATGTGGCTTCTATGTTTACCTGATACCCCCCCCCCCCCCCCCACACACACACACACACACACATGGACAAAATGGAGTCCACATGGGAACCTCAGACATTTACATAGCAATGAACAGATTTCACATTACAAACAAAGGCAGAGAGAAAATACAATATGGATAGTAAATGCACCACCATGTTTCAGTGTCAAACATTTTGTTTTCTGTGTTTTGGTGATTTTTATGGACCAATTAATGGAAATGTCTTCATTTATGGAAGGAAAACTCTAGACTCAGAGTTGAGCCCGCAGGCCGGCCCGTCTGTGTAGGGGTTGCATTTGGTTTTATTTGATGAGTTGCATTTTTATTTCAAACACAAAAAAGTGCTTTAGTCAACAGTCTGTGTCAAAGATAAAGTGGAGAATCGTTCACGGTCGTAGTGATCGTGTTCACTGCATAGCAACGTGATGAGGTGTGTCTGCGTGCCTGAAGCATGACAGGTGTCTCCAAAGTTTGTGTATGGATGTGTGTGTGTGTGTGTGTGTTCAAGGAATGCTGGTATGCAGTTTTAGTTTTAGAGCTTAAGGTTCTGAGAACGTTCCAGAAATTTGCTTGCTAAAAGGCATCTGGACCATCTGTCAACATTACTGCCAAAAGGGTCACACCAAACAAACTGGGTGTGTATCTGTGTGTGTGTGTGTGTGTGTGTCTGTGTGTGTATCTGTGTGTGTGTGTGTGTGGTCGGTCGTCTTAAAAGGATGAATTGAGTTTCAACAACCGTGTGATTAATCATCAACAAACAAAAACAGTTCCTCCCCTCCTCTCTCATTTCTTTTGCGCAACACAACACATAAAAGTGATAAAACATCACTGTTTCTGTGCTTCATTCCATCTGGGACGAATCAAGCATTGGTTAAAACTCACTTTAAACACTCAGGCAGGTGGACTCTGCGACCCAACAAGACAAAGAGAGCCAGAAGGATTCCATTTTTCATTCCTCAGTGCTACAATACGAACCGGCCCTGACTTGATATGATATATATATATATCAGACTCAGTGTTCATTCATTATTGTCAATAACTGTCTTTCAGAGTACATCCTGTCGGCCCTGAGGAGCCCCAAAAGGAGGCGGGCTTTAAATCGGCTGAGGGGGCGGAGCATCGCGGAGCTCCTCCCACTGAGGTGCACTCTGCAGACTGTGGCCGCCCTGCAGGTCGACTCCAACCACAAAGTGTGCAAAGCTGCTGCCAACTGTCTCTGCAGAGCTGCAGGCTGCAAGGTCTTCAGGAGTAAGGTACTGTCTCCGTGGTAACGAGACCCGAGTCCACAGGCCGGCTGCTCTGTGAGGCTCTCAGCTAAACGCTAACGTCATATACTCACAGTCACGTTGTTGACATGCTGATGTTTACAATATTAACCATCTGAATTTAGTATGTTACCATGCCAACATTTGCGCTACACACAAATACAAAAACACAAATAAATGATGGCCAATTTAAAGTGATCACCAAATGTGTTACAATGAATCCTCAGGGGAACATGAATGATTTGAAGAGACACTTCACTTCAAACCACAGAATGTGAACCTCACGGTGGCGTTTCTAAGGGCTTTCGTTTCAGGGCTCGACAGTAATTTGTGCCATATGCAACCATTTTGAAAAATTGGCAACTAATACTTTTTAACATATAAAAAAAGATGGGTTTAACGGTACATGTTTCCATACTGGAAATTTGTGGAACAGGACGTTTGCTTCGGTATGTGACATCCTTTCAGTGTGATCCAAATAAAAAAAAATATTTCTCAGCAATCAGCTGATGCCTGCTTACCCGTCTCACAACTTTTAAAAGTTAGTTTTGCTCCCTGCAGCTTCCGAAAATCTTTTAGTTCGTGTTTGCCACCGTGTTTGATTCAATCAGGGATGGTTCACAGAGTTGCACACCTGGAAGCTGCCCAGTACAACCAGTCTGATCTGTTGGCCAGGAAGCCGCTCCACTGAATAAGCACACAGCAGCTAGCATGGCAGTAGTTGTTATTTCTAAGCAGATAACAGCTTCCCTCTCCTGATTTGACTCTCTCTCTCTCTCTCCCTCTCTCTGTGTAAACCTTCTCTTCCAGGCGCTAGTTTACTACACAGAGAGTTTGAGAAGCTCTGATGTTCAGATCCAACAAGGATCCTGTCTGGCTCTGAAATGTCTCAGGGTGAGCAAAACACAAACACCCACAGAAACACTGTTTTCAGCTCTGTCTGCTGCATTTTCACACACGTGTGTGTGTGTGTGTGTGTGTGTGTGTGTGTGTGTGTGTGTGTGTGTGTGTGTGTGTTTGTCAGGCGATAGAGAGCGTGGACCACATAGCAGATTTGTGGAGATCGACAGATGAAGATCTGTGCAGCGCTGCTAGAGAAACCGTCCTCTCGTTTGGTACGGACATGAATCATTTCCCTTTGAGTAGTTCATTCATTTGTATTTTATTCTATGTTAAAAGATGCTTTCTGTTCTGTTTCTGTCCGTCTGCAGGTAAGAAGGGCTACCTGGCCTTCCAGAGGATGGACCAGCTGTACACTGAGATGCAGGAGGAGGCCTACCAGAACCAGGAGACTGAGATCACCTTTCTATAGGACACACGTTGGATCTAAAATAGGTCGTTAACAGATGGGATCGGCATGAGGAGTCTCAGTGGTCCTGACTGTCAAGCTGAGACACTAAATCTAACTTGTGGATGTGTCTTTGTTGGATTAAGTTTGTGCCCTGCACTGAAGAGGATTTTTCTTTGAGGAAATCTGTGGTACCCTCATGACAAATACCAAAGAGGAGAAAGCAGAGGAAGATCCAAAGATGCGTCCTGTGACCAGAGAAGTGACTTGACTGGGAACGTGAATTTACTTCAAATATGCAACGTTTTGTAAAAAGAAGGAGTAGTGTTCTCCATTTAACCTTACTTTCATCAAGGTCTACGTGGATGTTTCATTGGAAACGTATTATTATTTCATATAGTGTCAAATGTGTGTGATTAAGAGCAAAAATATAAAAAAAAAACATTGTGAACATTAAACCCTGAGGGACTAAATACATCCCTGAGTGGCTCTCTTGCCTTGAATAGAGGAAGAACCCTCCAATCTACGCAGCTACCTGATACTGGTTTTTACTAAGTGGTACTTTAATCAGCTTCTGAATGTTTAGTACAATGAACCTGATCGGGCTGCTGAAATGTTCCCACAAAGCTGTGTGGCATTCAGGGACCCACAGGATTACAGGTCGACCGACTCTAACGCATGTGTCCACATAGCGTCTTTTTCTGAGCACCAGCGTCTTTTTCCAGGTCGTCCTGATGAGCAGCCTCTTTCGTATGAGCGCTATGGAAAATGGAGCTTTGTTTTCTGTCCGCCCTGAGCTTTATATGTCCGACAGACCATCATAAATAAGAAAAGCCTGTTAGTGGAGCAGATCAGAAAAAGACGCTACATGGACACACACCCTTATTCCCGTCATGAGTGCATGGCGAAATGCAATAGTTTGTCAGTGAGAGTGGTTTGCAGATGATATGAGATGTTGTGGACCTGTGAGGTCAGTATGTTGTTATTTGAGATGTGTGCATTGATTTAGTCTGAAGAAGGCAGGTGTTTGATAAAGAATGCTTCACTGACGCGTGACTCATGGAGATTGAATCCATGCATTGTCCATGTGGCATGAATTCCTGTTACTCAGTTACAAAAAAATGCAATACATTCATTTATATCATGCCACCACATTGGCTAGACTCTGGTTCTGCAAATGTTATTTTCATTATCAAATAATCTTCCAATTATTTTCTTGATTAATGGATCATTTGATCGTTTTGTTCAGATACAATATAAAGAATAGAAAACAGCTGATCACCACAGCAGTAAAAGCTTGGCATTTCTCTGATCATGAGGCATCAATCAAACACATAAACGTCTCATTTCTTAATGATGAACAGCAGGAATTCATGGACCATCCTGTCTGGAGTCATAATGTAGTTCTAAACCTTATCATTGAGTGTTACTGAATGTCCTTTTGTCTATTTGTCCTCAACGTCACACTGCTGAAGTCTGTGGCTTCAGCCATCACCACCGACACAGAGGCAGGTGCTGCCCTCTGCTGGCTGTTTGAGTATACTGAAGGGTGGGAAGGCCTTGACCTGACGATGCTTTCGCTGCCCACAGGATAGATTTGGCTGTGGGGAAACTGACCTAGGACCTCTCTGACTGGGACGTTTAAGGAATGTTTGAGAGGTCATGGGAAGAAGATGTGAGTCAGCGTTTTTATGTGCAAGGCAGAGAAAGTTCTGGTGGATTTTCCTCAGCCTTGATAGCTCAATACAAGTCCGATCTGTGGTATGTTGAGGGAGGTTTGCAGTTTAAGAAACGTGTGAACAAATCAAATCTTCTAACAAATACGATAGGGAATTAAAATCAGCGAAGTGTTTCCTTCCAAATCCCAAACTCACAAGGGATGCTATCGTGTTTAACAGCAAGGGACGACACTGTTTGTCATTAGTTTTAGATAATTAGATGCAGAGTCAAATGTTCAGAACATTAACAAGAAGCAGAAAATGTTCTGCCTCGTTTGTTTTAGGAGGAGGACCAGATGGTTTAGAGATGTGAAAATAAAACAACTCGATAAAAAGCGACAGACAATCGGAAAAAAACAATGTTGTTTTAAGTTATCTTCCTACAGATTCTCGGAACAGATCTGGCTCGGTACAACCTCCCAGAACTACAGCTGCTTTTGTTCTGTATTCGTGACTAACTGGGACACGCTGTTTGGTAGTTTTCTAGTCTCTGTTGCAAAAGCAGGATGTCTGAAGTTTTCTTCATTTTCATGGGAGCGAAAAGACAAGAAAAAGATGTGATGTGAGGAATGTAAGACTGAGGGAGTTGTAGAGGAGAAAAACTGAAAAGGGAAGTCAGGATGGAAGGAAATCTTTTCAGAACAATACAGAGTCTCCAGCCATGTTTGCACCAGAGTTTAGCTTGTTAGCATGCTAACATTCGCTAATTAGCAAAATACACAAAGTAGAGCTGAGGCTGCAATTAGTCCGGCAGCTAGCCACAAACCAGAGTGTTAAAGTTTTGACCTGGTGATGGCGCTAGATGAAAGGCTTAGTGAGTTTGATGGTTCATCCTGAGGGGAACATGAATGATGAACCAAATTTCAAAGCACCCGATAGTTGTCACAACATTTCACCCAAAACCACAAATATCAACCTGGTGGGGGCGCTTGATGAGACGTCGTTTGGGTTCATTCTCTGGGGAACATGAATCTGTCTGTTGTAGATTGAATAGCGACCCCTCTCCTTTGTTTCATGCACCCGTGTAACATGTTAATGACCTGTTGGTTTGGGATAAAAAACACCAACGTGGTTCCCAGCATGAATAAACTTTACACGTTGTTATGTGTTATTTCAGTCTGACAGGTCAAGTCTGTGTTCTCAACCAGTAACACTGTTGTGTTTTCTTTTTTTTTTAAAGTTGAATATCTAAAATCTACTACAATATGAAAAAAACAAAAGAGACTTGAAGATGTCCGCACAGGTATTATTTTCAAGTACACAAACAATAAGTCCAACAATAATCGCAATATGAATTATTAAGGATCATCATAGTAGCTGCCTCAGCGGGCATTAAAGTGGCGTTTTATCTTACCTTGAGTGGCCTGCTGTCCCATTCGACAGTTAAGGGCAAACGTAATGGAAACTTAATTATATTGCTGAGCGTTTCTTTGCACCTCTTTCTGTTGTGAAAGCTGATTGACATTTTAAGTAAAACATTATCGCTGTCTGAAACCCACTTTTAAATTAATGAAACCTTTACTTTATTTGCGAAAATACAGAACAAAGAAAAAAAGAGATTTCAGTATTTTTTTCACATCTTGACCACATTATCCCTGAGGCCCACACTACGAAGTGAGATTGACTTTTCCACTTATCTTTAGGTTATCGGGCCAAACTAACACTGACCACAGTCCATGACGGTTTAAGCCGTCCCACTGTCAAACCATCAAGTGCTTGAGGACTCGTCTAAGGCAGACATTGTGAGCCCTTTATGCCCACTTTCTGTGAGCCTGCACTTCTGCAGATTCTCCATTCATCATCTCCCGCTTCTCCTGTATTCAGGGTCACGGGGGGCTGGAGCCGATCCCAGCTGTCATTGGGTGAAGGCAGGGTTCACCCTGGACAGGTAACCAGTCTATCACAGGGCTGACATGTAGAGACAGACAGGTCACCAGTCTATCACAGGGCTGACATGTAGAGACAGACAGGTCACCAGTCTATCACAGGGCTGACATGTAGAGACAGACAGGTAACCAGTCTATCACAGGGCTGACATGTAGAGACAGACAGGTAACCAGTCTATCACAGGGCTGACAGACAGACAGGTAACCAGTCTATCACAGGGCTGACATGTAGAGACAGACAGGTCACCAGTCTATCACAGGGCTGACATGTAGAGACAGACAGGTAACCAGTCTATCACAGGGCAGACATGTAGAGACAGACAGGTCCATCCTGCATGTCTTTGGACTGTGGGAGGAAGCTGGAGAACCCGGAGAGAACCCACACTCACACGGGGAGAACATGCAAACTCAACACAGAAGGAACCCGACCCGGGAATCGAACCAGGGACCCTCTCGCGTTGCTACCCACTACACCACAGTGCAGCCCCTTCTGCAGACTTTGCCTGAGTGAATGAACACAAACCATAGCATGGGGATGCTTAAACACGGGGTTTGGAGAAGTTAATGATATGAAGGCATTTCTAGCATAAAGAAACATTAGAAGATACATTTAAAATACAGGATTGCAGAATGGTATCTGGGATACAAGTGATCTCCATAGCAACACAATCAACAAGCATTTAGGTGATGAAACGTCAAAGGCAAAGTTAGAATGAATTATTATTGATTGATTGATTATTGTCTATAAGATTAGATCAGAAAAACAATCACAGAAGTGTTTCTCCGAGGAAGCGATGGTGAAATCCAGAAGTATATTTGCAATGAATTATTCTCTTGTTTTCTGAAACACAGGAGTCTGCAGAAATATCAATTAGGAGGTGAATGATGATGTTAGACTGTGGGGAAATGGGAGCAGGTCGTTGGCTCGGCTTGCTCTTCAGTTGCATCATCCAGCTCTATTTACGGCTTTACATTTTACATGAGTTTGATCCACCATCATTTTATGTCCTGCTTTACACCGGTGTTCAAATGCTTGTGCCGTCATGATACCATGTTTTCAACATTTACACTTTACATCCATTCCTGCAGAGTTCACCAAGTTAAATTGAACATTTTCTAAGACCTTTTTAATACCACATATAATGTAATTTAATACCTATTTCACTGCTGCTGTGATTTACATGTGATTCATATGAAACGGTAATGAACTGGAATAACTTAGAAAAGACTTCACTACGTCATATTTTTCACTCGTCCCCAGTTGTATAAGACAAACATTCTTTATGATATAATTCAACAGATAGATGGTGAAGGGGTGAGAACGGTAAAGAAAGCATACTTTTGAAAAACAGTCTGATGTACAAACGTATCATTAGCATAATATACTCAGTGGCTCAGTTGGTAGAGCGGGTTGGCCAATGATGGGAGGGTTGGCGGTTCAATCACTGCCCTTGTCACTGTGTCATGGTCGTTGTGTCCTTGGGCAAGACATTCACCCAGCTTGCCTCGTGTGAATGTGTATGACTGCTGTATGATTGAGGTGGTGGTCGGAGGGGCCGTAGGAGCAGAAAGGCAGCCACGCTCCCGTCAGTCTGCCCAGGACAGCTGTGGCTACTATCATAGTTTACCACCACCGGTATGACTGTGTGAATGAATGGAACCTGGAACCCTGTCAGAGCACTTTGAGTGTCTTTAAAAGGGCCATATAAATCCAATCCATTATTATTATTATTATTATTATTATTATTAACACAAAGTACACGGATGTCCTCTGAATACCATGTAACAAATCCCCACAAATCATTTAAATACTCCGATAAGTAGTTTCTTTTAATGCTGGATATGATACCGAGTTTGACACAGTTGAACACGTTGAGAGGAAAAACTTTATTTAAATTAAAACCAAAGCAATAACGTAGCAGTGAGCGTGGTCAGCACTGCGACATGAGGCCACACGCACATACAGTATAAACACCTTAGTCTGTGTCTGACAGCTAAACATAACACTTACAGCAGTGACACACAAGGAAACGACAACACTGCCCTTTGATCACCAATAAACTAGTCAGTGACGATTGGAACCGCTTCCTCAACCAGCGCTGTGTATTGCTCATTGATACTGAAAATACTGACCATCTGCCTTCACGTCACCTTGTGTATCGCCACTTTTATCAGAATGTCATGGTCACACACAAAAAAATACATACACGACACCAAATGTTTCATACACACACTCCCCCACACATCCAGATTATTCTACCCTTTGGAAACTTTCAGCATTTTGTTTTAATTCATTAAAATGTGTGTGCACTCAACGCTTGAAAAGAAGGATAACTGCAACCATGCACGAGGAAACAAAACAAATAAAAGAAGAAAACAGTTGAGATGGTGAGTCTGGCGGTAACGCACATTCACTCTGAGGGGAGAGGAGGAAGAGGCGACGAAGAGGACGAGGAGCAGCTGCAGGGCACTGTGGGTAATAACTTCTCAGCATTATTACACCTGCTGTGAGGCGATGCAGCAGAGGAGAAATTATTCACAGCATAGCTATTGATTGTCCGGTGTTAGCGCTCTCCTGGTTGAGGACAGCGTGACGTGTGCAGAGCCAACGTGAAGACAGGGTTTATGGTCGCCTTTTCTCCAGAGCTCGATGCCAACGAGTCTTTAACACTTCCTGGTGTACAAAGTCAACAACTGCAACGGTATAGAAGGGCTGAGCTCCGCTCCTTCCGGTGTGTCCTTTATTTCAGAATAAAGATGTCAATGGCTAGAGATGCATATTTCCTGTTTGAATTGTACCATGAGTTACACATATAATGTTTGTCAATATAAAAGATGTTACACGTCAAGAAAGTGGTAGAACTATTGAAGTATAAGACCGTTAAAATACATATAGAAAGACTTTCCAGCCAAAGTGTTGTAAGTGTTGTTTCTCTGAAGCTACGATGTGTGTGTGATGTAACGTTACTCACACTAACAACGGGTCTCCTTTCTCTTCCTGCTGATAAAAAGTGTTGCTGTTAAAACACATCAGCTGAGATAATGTTACATTAGTGACAGAATGTAGCTAAGTTAGCTAGCTAGCTAGCTAGCAAGACAAGCTAACGGCCGGGTTAGTGATGTACATTGTGTGAGATGAGAGAAAAATAATAAATTGACAAGCATCATATGTGTAACTCATGGTACAATTCAAACGGGATAATAAAAGAATTGTCACTGACAACCATACATATATTTTCAGAAATGTATTTTTCTGAAATATGGGACTGAGAAGCAAACACGGCCGTCTCTGTCTGGAGCTTTCAGCAGGGTTGTGAGTTTTGGCAGTTTGAGGTGGAGAGTATTTCATTCCAAAAAAAAAAAAAAGAGGACCTAATAGACAACAGTCGTGTGGTGGATATGTTGAAACACGTTAAAAGTTTGGCTGCCACTTCTTCCCTTTATGTTGTATAAAAGTTTACACAGCTTCTCCTCCGACGTCACTTCTCCCTCCTCTCCACTCAAGTTCAGCTGTTTTTCTTTACAGCATGGCATACATGCCCCACAATCCTCCAAAACTGGCTCTTCTCCTCCATACCACCATTGGCCTTTAGCACTCTCTTTATTAGCGGTAGCAGTCCTTCAACAATGCCCCCCCTCCAAAAAAAGAAAAGAAAAAAAAGTGTAGCCTGTCCCCTCTTACAGCATGGCAGAATTATTCTCCAGCAACGCCTCCTCACCCATCGCACCCCCTATTCCCCCTTTCCGACATATCAGCCCCCTTTTTAACTTCTAGGTCCCGATAATCGCTGGGTCGTGGGCAGCGTCCGGCAGCGTGGTGTCCTGGCAGTGGTAGAGGAAGCAGTTTCCCCAGCAGCTATAGCAGATGAGGAAGAGGGCAGCCAGGAAGACCAAGGCACAGATGGTGCAGGGCTTCCTCTCCAGTAAGAAGCTGAGCAGGTAGAAGCCCATAAACATGGAGTGGTTGAACCACAGCGCTGGGTTCAGCGGCTTGGGGATGAGCAGCACAGGAAGTAGCCACTGTAGGCAATACATCGTCTCTTTGTTGTGAAGCACGTTGGCAGAGGGTCTCTGTGGGACAGGAACAGTTCAATCCCACGTCGTTTAGGTCTCTGGAGGAAGAGGATGTTGGAGAACAGACCTTAACAGCTGCTTAGATATCGTCCTACCCGACGGAACTGGGACGACGCAGGAACAGGTCAAAGAAACCAGATGTTGCTGTCGTCATGTCAAACCTGGAGACAGCAGAGGACAGAGAGGGGACAAGTCTGAAGATTTCAAATACCAATACATCCAGAAAGTCTGGCTAACTACACAATAACTATATTCACCAATTAATCTGCCTTTTATTTGAACGATTAAGCATTAAGTCTATTTGGTGCTGGACAATGTGTCTATTACAATTTCCAGGCACCCAGAGGGATGATGTTATGTTGTGTTGTGTTCAAACACAAAGCAAGTTTTTATGCAAATTGAGATCTATATGTATGTGAATAAAAGAAAATAAACATTCAGCTCTAAGATGCCCCTCATACAACATTAGAATTTCCTTGCACCAGTGAGACACAAACTCCATGTTTTGTCAACATTTGTCAACATGACACAACTGCCTTTCATGCTCAAGAAACACTACTAGCAGCCACTCCTTTAATAGGACTGCAGACTGGTATATTTATAGACATTAAAGGTTCGACCCACCTGACATGCAAGCTAGTCAGGATAATGTGAGAGATCGCAGACGATACTATGTGGT
The DNA here is from genome assembly GCA_029853015.1 of Chelidonichthys spinosus. Classification (NCBI taxonomy): domain Eukaryota; kingdom Metazoa; phylum Chordata; class Actinopteri; order Perciformes; family Triglidae; genus Chelidonichthys; species Chelidonichthys spinosus. The sequence continues at coordinate 26,262,123 of CM056822.1, read as the reverse complement.
TTGGCAGCAGCTACAGTGAATGCCGCACAATAGCCCGGGTGTTAGTAATGACAGGCAGAGTACACTTTAATGACTGCTTAAAGTAATCAAACTATTTACACGGGTAACTTCCTTGAAGGGGCCTCATTAACGTAGCTTAGCATCTCAGCTAACGTTAACGGGCTACGCACCGTTCTAATGTATGTGTATGATGCGTGTCACGACATTAAAGGGATTGACTGATTCAAATAATTAACTTTATCGTGAGTCAGAGTCGAAACCTGTGAAGCAGCTGGTTTCAACAAGGACATTGACTGCAGCTTGATGAATGACTAAAGAGCAGCTGTCAGTTTCAGTTGCTAGCTTCCTCGGACTTAAGCCCTATGTTTACATGCACCACAATCATTCTGCCTTTACTAACTAGACTTAGTATCAACTAGCCTTAGTTAGCTAGGTGTTCAAAGCTCAGTTGGAAAACGTACGTTTCCTGGCAGTTGTATCCCGGATAACTGTAGCTGTCATAACGTTTAAGTTAGGTTAGTTAAACAACAATTCAATGTTTGGGGATTCGCGGTAAATTGCCTAATCGTAATGCCAGTTGCCTGTGAACGGCCAAGTTAATAAACGCTAGCCCATTCCCCGGTGTACGGACAGAGCACAAAACCTAACCCCATTCAAAAACCTACCAATTTCAGTGTTGTCAAACTTGGAATCGTAATAAACCATCATGATACTTCATACAAACAAATTTAGAAGCCTCATTGTTTTGGCATACTGCAAGTTACACCAAATTGTATTTTAACATTTAAAACTGTCTCGTCTACACTTTCCCCAAATGGCCATGGCAGTGCGTGGTGACCTAAAAGTAGACCGTTTTAGGACTGGATCACTCTGCTGCGTGCTCCATTCTAGTTTGTTACAAGGACATACAGCTTGCTAAGTTTACGTTTCGTGGTTCAATTTAGGTATTCATCACGTCCTGTAAGTAATAAGAAATGCGACTGTAAACCGCCAGCTTGGGACGGAGTTTAGCGCCAACGTTTTCCCCGTAGACGAAAGAACAGCACGTACCGGGGGCTGGCTAGCTAGCTTAGCTAGGCTAGCTTGAAAAACAATATATTTAGCGAATGTATTCTTACGTTACCTCCGACATAACGCTGTAGCCGTCAAAGTGAGACATGTCGGGGTCTATGTCTGATGTATTAGTTAAAAGCGGACAAACCTGACATCTTTCTGCCTCATTCTCAGGAGAGAGCAACCATCAACATCATCTCCGTCTCACTACTGACTGCGTACGTATCATGTTAGCTTGGAAACTAGCTAGCAAGCATTAGCAGTAGCTAAAAGGACTCCTGGCGCAAAGCTGGCAGTCTTCTTCTGCGTCTTCTTTCCGGCAGACTAGGCACTGTTTAGTGCGTTGCTGCCTCCCACAGGCGAAGCATCGTCATTGATGATTTTGCCCGCTTACGATGCCTTCACAGAGAGAATCTGTCTTTCGGAGCTTTATTGCAATAAATTAGGTTCACATTTGTAAATGATCAAAAATACTACCTAGCCGGACTGGGAGGAGCCTGAATTAATTTCATTTTTAAAAAACGTATTTATATTTGCGTTTGTAAACGCACCATGTTCTGTAGATGACTGGATTTAGAGGTTTTAACCTGCTTCTCTTTGTCTTTTTTATTTTTATTGTCTTTTAACTGTTTGTATGTGTGTCATCTTTTGCTTAGGGCCCTGAGAAACGCTATTTCATTACACTGTTTTGACCAATCTGGAATGACAAATAAACTGGAAACTTGAATTATCCAGGCTAAGACTACTTCTACTAACTTTTAACTTCAAACTGGACATCTACAGACACATATACATGTAATACACATCTGCTAAATGTATTTCAGACTGCTCAGTGGGCTGAGGAGAGGACAGACACAAGAGACAAGATTGAACACATCATTCACACACATTTGTAACAGAGACCAGAGGAGAGACTGGACCGTCTGGAGGACCAAGATCCAGAACCAACATGGAGATTAACTCAATTATCTGTCCAGAGAATTGTTTTGGTGTAGCTGTTTGAATACCTTTAATTAAATTAAATTAATTAATTAATTTAATTTAATTAATTAAAAAATATTTGTCCTGCTTTTGTTGTGTAGTTAATGAGCTGCAACCTCATTTTGTTGTGCATCACTGTGTCACACAATAAATGATCCTTGAATCCTTGAAGGAAGACAGCGAGAGGCGATCAATTCATTGATCAAGTATTGGAGGGTTTTTTTGTTCATTGTTGTCCAAAATCAACAGAAATGGATTAACTTATTGATTTACATATATATCACCTGCTGTGTTTATGTCCTTGTCTTTTATAAGACTTAACTGAAAACACAGGACCCCAAACCCAAGACATCACCCGTATATTGATTTATTTTCTACACTCAATTATCCAGATAAAGAATTGACAAGAAATCACATTTTCTCTAAACTTTATTTCTCACATTTAACTTATTACACAGACAACCAAAAGATTGAGGCAGAACATGAACAAAATGCATGTAAATAAATAAACAAACGTAAAAAGTTGTGTCTAATAAATGAAGTTAAAACTTAAAAAACCTGGTCACAAAACCTCACCAGGAAGCTAACTTTGTTATCTGGACACAACGAAGGCTCACTTGATTTCTGCTACGAATGAATCTCTAGACTTGCAGGCTAACAATGCAAACACACACGAGGCTGCTTTCAGCTCAAGGAGAAACGGGCTGAGGAAAGACATTTCATGATCAGAATGTGTTTCGGCGTTCAGTTGATTTCTTCCCGTCTCATTCGGGCTTTGAACAAATAAACGCCACAGAAGCAGCATGTTGTTTTATTGGGGACGCTGCTGAGCTCAAAGCTACATGCTCATCATCCCGTCTTTGACAGGGGAGTCGTCGGGGTCACGACGCTCCAGGAACCCTGCTCAGCTCACAATGTGCACATCAAGGATTGTAGTTAGTAGTGAAGCCATATACAGTATCGACACATTGAGAGAAGTCAGAGTGAAAGAGCTGAAACACAGGCAACATCTGGGTGAAGTGAGACGGGCAACACTTCCTGTAACAGGAGACGCCGACCGCCGCAGGAGAATAAACGCTGAACATCTCGGATTTAACCGGCGAATCAGACACAAACATCACCGATGAGTTATTGTGTGTCCATGTTTTGTCAACGTCATCCTGACCAAGTCCACTACAAGATCCACTTTAACTACCGATGACCTCATCGGGTTTACATCCTGGTTAGTCTCGTATGACCCGGTCTCACATGATCTCAGTGGCTCAGACACGATCACAATCACACCACTAGAGACCGGATCACAGTGACTCCATCACGATCACGAGATCAGAGGAGATCAGAACCATGTGGACATGACCTCAGGGACTGGGACATACTGGGACATGACTGCAGTGGGACATACATGACCTCAGGGACTGGGACATACTGGGACATGACTGCAGTGGGACATACATGACCTCAGGGACTGGGACATGACTGCAGTGGGACATACATGACCTCAGGACTGGGACATGACTGCAGTGGGACATACATGACCTCAGGACTGGGACATGACTGCAGTGGGACATACATGACCTCAGGACTGGGACATGACTGCAGTGGGACATACATGACCTCAGGGACTGGGACATGCTGGGATATGACTGCAGTGGGACATACTGGGACATGGCTGTAGTGACTGGGACATATTGGGACATGACTGTAGTGGGACATACTGGGACATGACCTCAGGGACTGGGACATGCTGGGACATTACTGTAGTGGAACATACTGGGACATGGCTGTATTGATTCAGAAGTTACCATAGTGACTGGGACATACTGGGACATGACTGTAGTGGGACATACTGGGACATGACTGTAGTGGGACATGACTGTAGTGGGACATACTGGGACATGACTGTAGTGGGACATGACTGTAGTGGGACATACTGGGACATGACTGTAGTGGGACATGACTGTAGTGGGACCAACTGGGACATGACTGTAGTGGGACATGACTGTAGTGGGACCAACTGGGACATGACTGTAGTGGGACATACTGGGACATGACTGTAGTGGGACATGCTGGGACATGGCTGTAGTGGGACATGAGTCATGACTGCAGTGGAACATGGGACATGGCTGTACTGGGACATACTGGGACATGGCTGTAGTGGAACATACTGGGACATGGCTGCAGTGGAACATACTGGGACATGGCTGTAGTGGAACATACTGGGACATGGCTGTACTGGGACATGACTGTATTGATTCAGACGTTACCGTAGTGACTGGGACGTCAACATGTTAAACATGGAGGACCTGCGGGTGGACTTGGTGCCTCGGCTTGAACACGTTACTAGTGATGTTTCCACGCCGTGAGGCTGAATGTTGCCCGTGTCTCACCTCGTCCACAAATCTGGAGCTACAGCAGCCATTCCAGCAGGAGTAAAAGAAGCTTACTCAGCTAACAGGACGCACGTAAAGCGATCACATGACCCGGCTGTAAACATGCTCAGCAGTTACAACCGTTCCCATGAATGAAGTCACCGTATATACATTTAACAGGATGCAGTATTTCAATGATGATAGTCGCCGTTTCCACCAGGAACCGAGAAAGTGCCATAAACACTCAACGCCGCTGCCAGCTGATTGGAGGAGGAGCCAAGAGGAGTCGCCGACGATCATCGTGACCCACCGTGGTGGAAGAAGTATCCAAATGTTTTACTCAAGTCAAATTAACAATGACACAGTGTAAAAAATACTCCATTACAATTAAAATATTACATTCAAAATATGACTTCGGTAAAAGTACAGGAGTATTGGCGGGAAAAATGTACTAAAGGTATCAAAATGAATGAGGAAAAAACTGTTAGGTTTACGTGTTACATTCTTATGTATAGAATTATTACTTACTATTAACAATGCGTTATGTGTAAATAGCATTTTAGCGTTGTACTGTGGATTTTGGCAACAGTGGTACTTTTATACTGTTGGTAGCTTTGTCTCTATAATGCAAGCTGTAAGCTCATCAAACGTCGACTATTGATTTGTATATTGATTTGTATATTGATTTGTATATTGATTTGTATAGCTTTCAGATACATGTAGTGGAGGAAGAGGTCTGAAGTAGCAGAAAGTAAAAGTATTTGCTTATTTATTTGATTTGTATGACACCACTCTGCTGCTGCTATTTGTCACTGATTGTGACTTGACGTGACATTAAATGGCTCCTAATGCTTCAGACTCCACATTCAATGGTTCGGGGTCGGTTTGGTGCAGCGCGGAGCAGGAAGCAGGAAGCAGGAAGCAGGAAGCAGGAAGCAGGAAGCATAAGGCACACTGAACTGATGGGGACTAACATCATGCAGCTTTCACAGTCTTTGTTTCAAGGTGGACCTAAGTTAATCATCACTCCATTCATTCAAATTTGCAGCATACAGACGCCAACATGAGGTATCCATGACAACGTCAGTGACTCCTCCCGCTCGCCTCCTCTGAGCCTCAATCTAACTGTGACTGGACCACACATCTATGACTCTTCACAACTTTGAACTCCCATCAACCAGCTTCCCTCCTCATCTCCTATCCTTCCTCCTCTTC
>CM056822.1:26191505-26251505 GCA_029853015.1 Chelidonichthys spinosus | reverse complement strand
GGCTGACATGTAGAGACAGACAGGTAACCAGTCTATCACAGGGCTGACATGTAGAGACAGACAGGTAACCAGTCTATCACAGGACCGACATGTAGAGACAGACAGGTAACCAGTCTATCACAGGGAGACATGTAGAGACAGACAGGTAACCAGTCTATCACAGGGCTGACATGTAGAGACAGACAGGTAACCAGTCTATCACAGGGCTGACATGTAGAGACAGACAGGTAACCAGTCTATCACAGGGCTGACATGTAGAGACAGACAGGTAACCAGTCTATCACAGGGCTGACATGTAGAGACAGACAGGTAACCAGTCTATCACAGGGCAGACATGTAGAGACAGACAGGTAACCAGTCTATCACAGGGAGACATGTAGAGACAGACAGGTAACCAGTCTATCACAGGGCTGACATGTAGAGACAGACAGGTAACCAGTCTATCACAGGGCTGACATGTAGAGACAGACAGGTAACCAGTCTATCACAGGGCTGACATGTAGAGACAGACAGGTAACCAGTCTATCACAGGACCGACATGTAGAGACAGACCGGTAACCAGTCTATCACAGGGAGACATGTAGAGACAGACAGGTAACCAGTCTATCACAGGGCTGACATGTAGAGACAGACAGGTAACCAGTCTATCACAGGGCTGACATGTAGAGACAGACAGGTAACCAGTCTATCACAGGGCTGACATGTAGAGACAGACAGGTAACCAGTCTATCACAGGGCTGACATGTAGAGACAGACAGGTAACCAGTCTATCACAGGGAGACATGTAGAGACAGACAGGTAACCAGTCTATCACAGGGCTGACATGTAGAGACAGACAGGTAACCAGTCTATCACAGGGCAGACATGTAGAGACAGACAGGTAACCAGTCTATCACAGGGCGACATGTAGAGACAGACAGGTAACCAGTCTATCACAGGGAGACATGTAGAGACAGACAGGTAACCAGTCTATCACAGGGCTGACATGTAGAGACAGACAGGTAACCAGTCTATCACAGGGCTGACATGTAGAGACAGACAGGTAACCAGTCTATCACAGGGAGACATGTAGAGACAGACAGGTAACCAGTCTATCACAGGGCGACATGTAGAGACAGACAGGTAACCAGTCTATCACAGGGCTGACATGTAGAGACAGACAGGTAACCAGTCTATCACAGGGCTGACATGTAGAGACAGACAGGTAACCAGTCTATCACAGGGCTGACATGTAGAGACAGACAGGTAACCAGTCTATCACAGGGCTGACATGTAGAGACAGACAGGTAACCAGTCTATCACAGGGCGACATGTAGAGACAGACGGTAACCAGTCTATCACAGGGCTGACATGTAGAGACAGACAGGTAACCAGTCTATCACAGGGCTGACATGTAGAGACAGACAGGTAACCAGTCTATCACAGGGCTGACATGTAGAGACAGACAGGTAACCAGTCTATCACAGGGCGACATGTAGAGACAGACAGGTAACCAGTCTATCACAGGGCAGACATGTAGAGACAGACAGGTAACCAGTCTATCACAGGGAGACATGTAGAGACAGACAGGTAACCAGTCTATCACAGGGAGACATGTAGAGACAGACAGGTAACCAGTCTATCACAGGGCTGACATGTAGAGACAGACAGGTAACCAGTCTATCACAGGGGACATGTAGAGACAGACAGGTAACCAGTCTATCACAGGGCTGACATGTAGAGACAGACAGGTAACCAGTCTATCACAGGACGACATGTAGAGACAGACGGTAACCAGTCTATCACAGGGAGACATGTAGAGACAGACAGGTAACCAGTCTATCACAGGGAGACATGTAGAGACAGACAGGTAACCAGTCTATCACGGGGCTGACATGTAGAGACAGACAGGTAACCAGTCTATCACAGAGAGACATGCAGAGACAGACAGGTAACCAGTCTATCACAGGGCTGACATGTAGAGACAGACAGGTAACCAGTCTATCACAGGGCTGACATGTAGAGACAGACAGGTAACCAGTCTATCACAGGGCTGACATGTAGAGACAGACAGGTAACCAGTCTATCACAGGGCTGACATGTAGAGACAGACAGGTAACCAGTCTATCACAGGGCTGACATGTAGAGACAGACAGGTAACCAGTCTATCACAGGGCTTACATGTAGAGACAGACAGGTAACCAGTCTATCACAGGGAGACATGTAGAGACAGACAGGTAACCAGTCTATCACAGGGCTGACATGTAGAGACAGACAGGTAACCAGTCTATCACAGGGCTGACATGTAGAGACAGACAGGTAACCAGTCTATCACAGGGCTGACATGTAGAGACAGACAGGTAACCAGTCTATCACAGGGAGACATGTAGAGACAGACAGGTAACCAGTCTATCACAGGGCTGACATGTAGAGACAGACAGGTAACCAGTCTATCACAGAGCTTACATGTAGAGACAGACAGGTAACCAGTCTATCACAGGGAGACATGTAGAGACAGACAGGTAACCAGTCTATCACAGGGCTGACATGTAGAGACAGACAGGTAACCAGTCTATCACAGAGAGACATGCAGAGACAGACAGGTAACCAGTCTATCACAGGGCTGACATGTAGAGACAGACAGGTAACCTGTCTATCACAGGGCTGACATGTAGAGACAGACAGGTAACCAGTCTATCACAGGGAGACATGTAGAGACAGACAGGTAACCAGTCTATCACAGGGCTGACATGTAGAGACAGACAGGTAACCAGTCTATCACAGGGCTGACATGTAGAGACAGACAGGTAACCAGTCTATCACAGGGCCGACATGTAGAGACAGACAGGTAACCAGTCTATCACAGAGCTTACATGTAGAGACAGACAGGTAACCCGTCTATCACAGGGAGACATGTAGAGACAGACAGGTAACCAGTCTATCACAGGGCTTACATGTAGAGACAGACAGGTAACCAGTATATCACAGGGCTGACATGTAGAGACAGACAGGTAACCAGTCTATCACAGGGCTGACATGTAGAGACAGACAGGTAACCAGTCTATCACAGGGAGACATGTAGAGACAGACAGGTAACCAGTCTATCACAGGGCTGACATGTAGAGACAGACAGGTAACCAGTCTATCACAGGGCTGACATGTAGAGACAGACAGGTAACCAGTCTATCACAGGGCTGACATGTAGAGACAGACAGGTAACCAGTCTATCACAGGGAGACATGTAGAGACAGACAGGTAACCAGTCTATCACAGGGAGACATGTAGAGACAGACAGGTAACCAGTCTATCACAGGGCTGACATGTAGAGACAGACAGGTAACCAGTCTATCACAGGGCTGACATGTAGAGACAGACAGGTAACCAGTCTATCACAGGGCTGACATGTAGAGACAGACAGGTAACCAGTCTATCACAGGGCTGACATGTAGAGACAGACAGGTAACCAGTCTATCACAGGGAGACATGTAGAGACAGACAGGTAACCAGTCTATCACAGGACTGACATGTAGAGACAGACAGGTAACCAGTCTATCACAGGACTGACATGTAGAGACAGACAGGTCCATCCTGCATGTCTTTGGACTGTGGGAGGAAGCCGGAGAACCCAGAGAGAACCCACACTCATGGAGAACATGCAAACTCCACACAGAAGGAACCCAAACCCGACCCAGAAGCTGTGAGGTGACAGTACTTCCCACTACACCAGCGTTCAGCCCTGCATGTATTTAATTGACTAAATCTAACAGACCTACGTCGGTAGTGTATTAGTACTTTTGTACTAATGTCAGAGGATTTATTTAAAAATCCTCCTGCTCATATATAAATCACTACATGGTCTAGGACCGAAGTATATCACTGATATGCTCCCACTACATAAGCCCTCTAGACCACTAAGATCTTCTGAGACCAATCTGTTAGTGATTCCCAGAGTAAACAACAATCACGGGAGAGCATCATTTAGTCACTATGCAACAAATGGCTGGAATAAACTTCCTGAAGATGTAAGACTTGCCCCAACTCTGACCACTTTTAAAACTAGACTGAAAACGTTTATGTTCACCATAGCTTTCTGCTAAATCTTTTAATGTCTGCACTGTTTTTAATTATTGAAAATATGTTTTTATTCTCCTTGTCTTTCTGTAATGCATTTTCTTTTCTTTTAATTCTTCAATTTTTTTTCACTTTGTTGTATGACATGTTATGATGTGAAGCACTTTGAGTCTGCCTTGTGTATGAAATGTGCTATACAAATAAAGTTGCCTTGCCTTGCCTTTTGCTGCTTTAAAGGATCTCAGTGTGTCTTCCAGTAAAACTGACTGAAGTTGTTGGAAAGTAAACTTCATAAAAATCCAACAAAGAGCAGGAAAGATCCTCTGATAATGTAAAGCAACCAGCAGCTCCTTTATGATACACTAACTTATTAACTGGACATTGTGATGATTGCAGACAGACAGTCGTCAACACAAAAGTCATTACAAAACCATAATGTTATTTCAGTGAAAGTACAAAAAGGACCAGAATCAAGGAATACTACTTAATAGTACTCACTATACATTTTATTCTATTGGATTGGAAGTATTGATGCATTAACGTGTTCATCACTTAATACTGAATACTTAATTTTAAGGAATTTCTTGTGGGCTTGTGACTTTTTATTTTTTTTTTATTATATTTTGGATTTAAAATCTGAAAAAAAAAAAAAAAAATCAGATAAATCTAGAGGAGTAAAACATACAATACTACCTCTGAGATGTACTGGAGTAGAAGTAAAAAGTACCTCAGACTTGTATTTAAGTGCAGGTTTCAGTAAATATACCAAGTTATTGACAGCTTTAATGGTAATCATTTAGTGACTGACCTTTGAACCCGTGTTCTTCCTCTTCCAGCTCCTCCTCTTCCTCTACGCTGGGCTGCAGGGGCTCTCTGCTGGGAGCCATGCCCACCTCTGCCACAGTGGGATTCTGGGTAAACATGCCTTTGCTTGCCAGACCCGTGTCTTCCTCCTCCCTCTCTGCCTCTTCATCCTCTGTCTCATCTGCAAACAAAAAAACAGCTCGTCATCGTCATCTTCACGCTTGTGATGCGTTTAATGTCAGTCCGTCAGTTGTCATTTCACTCATTTCACTCCATCGCTGCTGATCTTTGGAACTGGACTCTTCTTTCAATGAGGCTCAAGAAGGTGCATCATTCTGCTGCAAATAATGTAATTTAAATATGATGTATTTTGACACGTTCATAATGACTGAGACGAGTCCAGACTCTCTAAAAACATATATTTATGTTACTTATGTAATGCTGACTGTATCATCCATACACATGAGTATTATTATAGGACAAATAGGCTAAATTATCGTTGGAAATTGTGTATTAATGATTCATTTTTAAACCACAACAATACATAAAACATCATAATGCTTCCAACAACATTATACCATACTGTGCACAATTGATTACATTTATTTCACATGAGCTAATTTAGCTTCAGGTGCAAAATCTAAAGTACTCGTTCGTAGCAGCAGGGGGCACAGGGACCTCAGTGGGTGAAATGGTACTCCTGCACCATTTCTGTGGTCTGAACCAAATGTCTGAGCATCAGTTGATCTGTTTGACAAAAGATCAAACTATCTGAGTCAGCAATAGTCTCTAATAATCATGATATACCTTTGGTGTAACTTCCCAGCAGCCCAAAGTCCGTTCCTGTGTCGGTCTCTGGGGTGGCTGTTCCTGCAGTGACTCCTCCTCCCCCTCCTCCAGCTGTAGCAGTAGTAGTAGCAGTAGTACTAGACATAGTACTAGCTGTAGGGACGGAGGAGTGAAGGACTCCATAGCCACTAGAATGACCAACCTCCTCCCCCTCTGCCTCCCACAGATCTCTCTCTAAGGGCCCCACCTGTATGGAAGACATCACCTCATCAGATGGAGACACGGAGACGTGATGGTGTTTTCATCCCTGACTCTAATATAGATAATATATTATATATTTTTATAATTTTATAATTTTTATATAATTTATATTTCATAAAGAACCTGATCAATAAAACTACAGCTGAAATGCTGATGCTACTTTACAATTCTTCTCCATTACAGAGGACAATAGTGTACTTTTTACTACATTTATCTAAATCAGATTATTAAAACAAAATAATCCACATTACATTTGAATGAATAAACAATAAATACATGCATAGATTAAACTACCCTGTAGTATTTAAAGTCATTCAAATGAGCTTTAATGCATCACATCAATAATCATACTATAATAATATAACAAATATTATTCTGCATAATGAGTACTTTTACTGGTAATTTAAGGGTATTTTGATGCTGATACATTGTACTGTTGACTAGAATTCAGGACTTTGACTTTAAACAGAGTATTAGTTTGTGTGGTATTAGTACTTTCACCGTTACAGTGTATTTGTACTGTGTGGTATTAGTACTTATACTCTTAACAATGTACTGTGGGGTATTAGTACTTTTAATGTTAGGAGTATTTCTACCATGTGGTATGAGTACATTTACTATCCGTGTGCATTTGACCTGTGGTACTTGCAGTACTTGTACTGCAGTAAAGGATAGGAATACCAGTTGTGTATAAAGTTTGAAATAAAGATTGATTTCCTTTCCTGACAGAAGGCGTCATTAACCCTAGGTTTTACAGTAACAGACTTCCTCTGTCCTCACCTCCAGGACCGTAGACCCACGATGCTCATGTAGACCAGGATCCTGCATCTCAGCTGGGGGGGGGATGCTGGCCTGGTTGGACCCGGGTGGCTGGAAGGATGGACTGTAGCCTGTAGACACACGTCAGAAACACATGTGTCCACTAGACAAACCTCCTGTCAGCTGCTCCTTTGTCTGCAGTTAACAGGAGTTTCAGACATCCAGCGCATCCATCAAACACTCACATACAGACGTTGTTCACACAATTATTAATAACTTTGTCTGTTTCCAAAACGTTTACACTTCCTAACTATGTAGATTAATAATAAAGAAAATAAAATGTGCAGCGAGAAAACTAAATACTTTCTCCAGTCAAAAAGAAAAGAAAATTAACCCTGACTTGTAGCCTGAGCCATGACAACGCTAAAGTGGCCAAATCTCAGCTGTCACTTTGTCTTCACTTTCAGCTTAAAAAGGTCGACAACAAACAAACTATTATGTAACTATAGTTTATTATGACGTCATTAAGTTCCTTTCAACTCACCAATCAGAGCATCCAGATCTGGGCTTGTGTGGTTGGCATCTAGAACATGGACGTCATCTGTTCCTCCTCTCTCTTCTTCCTCCCCTCCGGCGTCCCCCTGTCTCCTCTCTCTGTCCTCCCCCATGTCTCTCTCCCACTCGTCCTCTCCCCGACTCCTCTCTCTGTCCTCCCCCATGGCTCTCTCCCACTCGTCCTCTCCCTGACTCCTCTCTCTGTCCTCCCCCATGTCTCTCTCCCACTCGTCCTCTCCTCCTCTTCTCTCTCGGTCCTCTCCTCTGTCTCTGTCCTCCATGTCCGTTCCATAGAAGCCAGAGGTCTCCAGGGAGGCATCACTAGTTCCTGGCCCACCAAGGAGCTCCTTCTCTGGGTCAGTGGAGTCTGGGAGTCCCCTGTAGCTTTGTGGCTCCTGGGGAACCGCCAGATGAACCATTCGCTGACAACAGAAAGATATTATATATGGTGTCACTGACAACCAAAATAAATCCATAATCCCATTACAACTGATGCAGAACTAAATATTTAAATGTATTCTTTATTTACGTACTTTGTTTTTCATGAAATGTGTAAGTGCTTGTTTTGTCACGTGTTTGTAAGAGATTAAATGAACTTAACCTTGACCTCACCTCCATCTCGTCCTCCACATCCAGGTTGTCATCCACAGCAGGATGGGTCCTGGCTACTTCCTGAGCGGCGGGCGATGGTGGGTTTAACTGGGAGGAGTTAAGGGCGTCCATCTTGGCCTGAGAACGGGATGTTTCATGTATCTCTGGCCAGCCCATGTCGTGAACCAAATGAGGCTGGACTCGCACTAACTTGTGCACTGAGTGACGTTTGGTTCGGATTAATTCCTGGATGTAGTGAGGCCGAGTTGGACCATCGTCCTGGAATAAACGAGCCACCGAAGGACTGAGGAGATTGACCCGCCGGGATGAACCCAAGCTGAAGGCAACGCAGCTGATCAGAAGAGCTGTAGGAGACAGAAAACGCATTCATTTATTCCATGAAAACATCTGTCACTGTTGGTCTTACTGATCTCTGATCAGATGTTTAGGATTCAAGAAAATAAAAGCAAATAAATATTATATTTGTTATATTAATGGTTGGTGGGAATTATAATAAATAAAATAATAAGTATATGAACACACCTGAATGCACTGATGAGTTCAACTCAAAAAAAAGTGTGACCAAACATTTTTTTGTCCTGTGTAACATATTTATATTTAAATCAAATTATTATTGCAATACTAAAAGAGAAAATGTACAGTATATAACATACAAACATACAAATATTTAACACATTATAACAGGCCTATTCAACCTACATAATAAATAAATATAATTATTAATTGATTTAAAAAAATCATATCAATAAGAAAAATCAAAATGCATTAAAACTAAATTAAGTAGCCAGTTTTGAGAAAGTGAGGAGTAGAAAGTACATGTATTTGTTTTAAAATGTAGGGAGTAAAAGTAAAATGAAGAGGTCTGGACGAAGGGGGCGGGACTTTTTCACTTCAGCAATGCGTTCAAAGTCAAAACTCTGTGGTTTTTCCAAATTAACTACTCTGCCTTTAAGTACAGTAACAAAGTATTTGCACATTTAACATGCTTCTTATGTTTTATTACTTAGCAGTTATCCACATGTTGAGCTATGGGAGTCACCTCATGGAAGGAAATATGAGGAAATGCATTCCCGTGTTCTCCGAGAGTCAACAATGCCCGGTGCTTTAAAGATCACCCTGGTACAACCTGGCTGCTCAGAGACCCCTCAGAGGGCCACAGATGTGGAGTATTTGAGCCACCACGATGCCTATCATTATCAATCAGCACTAATCCTGTTCACAGTCATCAATTAACCTAATCTGCATGTCTTTGGACTGTGGTAGGGAAGTTGGAGTACCCGGAGAGAACCCGTCCTAATACAGGGAAACCATTACACCACCACTCCACTACTACGTTGCTCAGAGCGCTGCATGGTGGCAACTGCACCCTGTGGCTCCAATAATGTTCATCTCCTCAGCTTGTGGAGGTAGGAGTAACTTCCTTACATCACATTCAGGGGTTCCTGGAGGTTTCACCATCCTGATCTGCTACCTGAACAGAAGGTGAAACTAAAAGTAGGGCTGTCTGTAGAAGAGGATAACATGCAGACGAAAACACCTCAGAATTATTCCACAGGATGGGCCTCGCACCAATAATGGACCAAATTCAGAGGGTTTGTGGTAGACGGGCGTACAGCAGTGATTGAAATGAAAACTGTAATGGAGAGACAATAAAATAAATGAAGGAATGTTAACTCTGGAAGGAGAATAAAGGGTTAATCTATGTGTTTACTCATATTCATGCCTTCACTGTTGCTGCTTCTCTGGAGGGGATGCTCAGGTCATTCACACGCTCCTCCTTTTAGATTGAATTAAACGTTCATTCACTCCCTCGTTCATCCACCGGTGTGTCCATCCATCCAACACTAATCCCCCATCACCAGTCGCCCTCATGTATCCCACAGTGCTCTCTGTCTGGGACCACAGATGGCCGTCTGACCTCAGGGCTGACTGAGCAGATTATGAGGTCATAGCCAACACGTCTGCAACACGTCTGCAACACGTCTGCAACACGTCTGCAACACGTCTGCAACACGTCTGCAGTACATCTGCAACACGTCTGCAACACGTCTGCAGCACGTCTGCAACACGTCTGCAACACGTCTGCAACACGTCTGCAACACGTCTGCAGCACGTCTGCAGCACGTCTGCAGCACGTCTGCAACACGTCGGCAGCACGTCTGCAACATGTCTGCAGTCTGCAGCACGTCTGCAACACGTCTGCAGCACGTCTGCAACACGTCTGCAGCACGTCTGCAGCACGTCTGCAACACGTCTGCAACACGTCGGCAGCACGTCTGCAGCACGTCTGCAACACGTCTGCAACACGTCGGCAGCACGTCTGCAACATGTCTGCAGTCTGCAGCACGTCTGCAACACGTCTGCAGCACGTCTGCAACACGTCTGCAACACATCTGCAACACGTCTGCAGCACGTCTGCAACACGTCTGCGACACGTCTGCAGCACGTCTGCAACACGTCTGCAACACGTCTGCAGCACGTCTGCAACACGTCTGCAACACGTCTGCAACACGTCTGCAACACGTCTGCAGCACGTCTGCAACACGTCTGCAACACGTCTGCAACACGTCTGCAACACGTCTGCAGCAAGTCTGCAGCACGTCTGCAACATGTCTGCAGTCTGCAGCACGTCTGCAACATGTCTGCAGTCTGCAGCACGTCTGCAACACGTCTGCAGCACGTCTGCAACACGTCTGCAGTCTGCAGCACGTCTGCAGCACGTCTGCAACACGTCTGCAACACGTCTGCAGCACGTCTGCAACACGTCTGCAGCACGTCTGCAGCACGTCTGCAACACGTCTGCAGCACGTCTGCAACACGTCTGCAACACGTCTGCAGCACGTCTGCAACACGTCTGCAGCACGTCTGCAACACGTCTGCAACACGTCTGCAGCACGTCTGCAACACGTCTGCAACACGTCTGCAACACGTCTGCAGCACGTCTGCAACACGTCTGCAACACGTCTACGGATAAGCTGTTCCTTCCTGCAGTTTAATGATTCCCAAAAGGAAGGACATCATCTGTCAAGATGAGCTTCTGTTTGACAAGACTGAAACTCCCCAAAAAGCTTCATGAGGAATGATTAATGAGCAAGACTGAAAACCACATATGTTTGACCTGCAGGTGGCGCTAGAGGAAAAGTCAGGGGATCACTAAAGTCAGCAGGATTCATCCTCTGGGGATCAGGACTCGCTGTGTCTGCTACAAACCAGTGCTTGCACTGGCATATCAATGACACAGCAATATTGGATACAGTCACATGAAACAACTGATGTTTGAAAAGCAAACTTAAACTGTCAGTGAAAGGGAAAGTATTGTAAAAGAATAAGGCTAAATCCTGCCTATCTAGCTTGCATGTGATTGGCATTGTGAGTGTTGTATTTCTAGTAGTTCAGCATATGCAATTAAAATGTCAAAACCAATATTGTGTCATGTTTGTATTAAAATACCTCATCAACATGATGGATTGCCATAAAAACCTCTAAAATGAGCTAACAAGTGTCATTGTGAAGTGATTTCTTTGTGCAGTGCAATTGCATACAAAGTCAATGCAAAGACACGAATAGAAGCACATTTTGAACCCGGCAATAAATACTAATAATGCTGTGTCTTTAAAGCCTATCTGCGTAGAGATCTCCTGCTGTGGTAAACCAGCCGATGTGTGTCTTGCTAGATACAGTGAATATAGAATAATGTGAACATGACATAAAATAGCAACCGAAATAAATGCTGACATAGAATTCCAGTATGTTAACATTAGGCTTGTTAGCTTTGTTTCTTAGAATATCTTCGATAAATCAAAAGTTGCCTGTTTCATCCTTCTCAACACCTGACAGATTATAGACTTTGTAATTGCTTTGTGCCCCTGGTACATCTCTACCCGAGTCACAGCCGTTATCGTTACTGGAAGTTTCTCAGACTGCAGTTATAGAGTTGATGGATACAAGAGCACTCAAGAGAAATATGAAGTCGCCATGTATCGTGAAGATCTAATCTATGGAGGCCTTTATTTGATGGATTGCTATTCAATTTTGTACGGATATTCATGCTCCTCAGAGGATGAATGCTACTGACTTTGGTGACCCTCTGACTCATACTCCACCATCAGGTCAAAACTTTAATTTGATTTAGGACAGAATAATCAGAATTGAATCAATTGTTTTTGATTGAATTGTTTTTCTCAATATACTTACAGACAAATAGAAATAACATCTCAGAACAGCAGCACAAAGCTGGACAAATAAAGGTAAAGAACACACACAAGTGAAGGAAAAAAATCACCATCTTAAGTGAACGTGGTAAACATTATCCGTGAATTAGTGCTAGCATGTTAGCTTTGACACTGTAAGCATTGAATGTTAACATTCCGATGACAATGTTTAGCTAAAAGCATAAACAGTTTATGAACAACAATGGAGGCATATATCAGGCTTTGACTACACGGACAACATCTTCATAAAATACAAAAACATTGCAACAAGACAAAGAGAGAGCAGGCAGGCCACAGCAGGATGAAGTGCGCCTTCGCTTCATTGCAAAATCCGATACCTTCCCGCAGGTTTGGGACGAGGTGTTCATTTAACTTGAGAGCATAACTGCCGTGAAACAATATGAAAATAACATTCTATAAAAAAAGGAGGCGGTGAGGGATGAAGTGAACAAGTGTTTGTTTTAATTTCTCTCTCCTCACCAAACCTCCAACGTCAGCACATATAATAGCTGCATGTTCATAAAGTCTGGGTTTGCATTTCCAACAATCCAAGAAGCAAAAAATGCAGAGAGATGACGAGGTCGATGGGTCCAACAACACAGGATTTTAACCACCAGACCGTTGGACACAGCATGTTGTTGTGACGTGTTGGTGACGGTTTTCCTAAACCTAACTAAGAGGATTATTATAATTTTGTCCCAACTGACAGAAAAAAACGTGTGGTACAGCCACGAACAATGAGAATTAAAATACATTTGAAAGTTGTGGTGAGCTTGTGTTCATGTGTTTCCAATCACTAGATTTGAATTTTGTGATTCTTTCACAAACTGCCGTGAGACTATGGTGGTCTTTCAACTCATTATTTTGGTTTTACAGCCCATAACTTTACGTTTTTGGTACACTCTCATCAGAATGTTTTTTGGACACATTAGTCAGCTGTTTAGCTACAAAGCTCTTATACATGCAAACTGCTAAGATGGACGAAGTTAAGGAAGTAGCCTATACTAAACAGATATTTCCTTCAGGAGCTGGTGGAGACCAAAGCAGAGCTGCAGCAACTGAAGCCACTTTAACCAAACTACAAAAAGCTGATTACTGTATGAAGCCAACAGTGTTCAAATCACACTGTGGCTTCCAAGGGAACTCTAGTTTTCATGGCTGGGATGGAATTGTACACATGCAGGCGACAAACATGCAAAAATATACTAATCAATAAATTTCAATTCATGCAGAGAATATTTAGCCAAGGACAACAAAGAAAAGTAAACTTGCTCATTCTCAGGAACAATGACAAAAAAACCAAAACAAAACAAACAAAAAAATGCACAGTAAACCGACAATGGTTTGTGTTACTTTACCAGATGACATACTGTGGGGTAATGTACATTACTTTACAATAAGCCTAGGATTTATTTCAGGAACCTAAATATAAGGGAAAACATACATTTATACAAAATAAACAGTAAAACACCAAAACTAAAAAAAATCCTTCGTGGAAGCTCCACGTATTCAAACTCTGGCTAATTATCAAGAAATCCGACACAATATCAAACTTAACATTAAAAACTAAACTAACTATGACTTTATCCTACAAGTTTTGTCAGTATTGCAACAGTCTGATAGAGCTTTTGTGTCTGATGTTCTCCAGAAACAACGCTTTCCCTCCCCTCATTTCATCACTTCAAAGTCACCTTGAAACATATTGTCTACAAAGAGGACTTTGCAGCGTAATTACTTCCCAATAATCTTCTTGAGTCCGTCCAGCAGGACGAACCGAACAGTCGAGTTATCAGCTTCACACAGATTTATAAATTTATATGCTGACGAGCCACAGGGCATTTGAGCAGCTGCTGGAGGGGAGATACACTCAACGTCCATCGAGTCACATGGACTGAGGTCAGAAAAAAAGCCCGTCTTGATGGTGGAGAAAGGGACAGGAAAGCCAGAGTGTGGTTCATGTTATCCTGTGGTGCTTTATACCTCCGATCCCTTTGTCAGGAAACACATTACAGTGTGAGCTTCTCTGGACAGAACGCTCACTTATTCAGTTCGAAAACAGATTTCATTTCAGTCTAAAGTGTCAATAAATCACTTAATTTGTATCAATGTCCAGAATTTCATTGGTCAAATGGACACAAGTCCAATATCTCAGTTGGATGAGGGATGATGACGGTATTGTTGGTTAAATTAAAGTTTAGTTTATTACAAGAGCCCCAAACGTAACAAACATCTGCCACACCAGAACTTTGAGATCACAGAACATTGAAATATGTTTCGATACAGAAACATATCTCAGTCAAATGGGATTTGTGGTGAGCTATTTTTCTTTATTGGCAAAAACATTTTTGCCTAACTAAATCAGACTGAGTGGTTGCTAGCACATTCGAAGGGCTGACATTTTACTTGGATTTAATGCTAATACAGCCTACTAATGAAAATGTGTTAGCATGCTACCAAGCTAACTTGCTACACATTACATACTTGGTGTGTTTGCAAATAGTACAATAGAGCATCAACAGCCCTCTCCTTCTAGAGCAGCAGATTGGATGTATGTACCCACTCACGTTTACAGCATGCTAATATGCTAAGTTAGCATGCTACCAAGCTAACTTGTGACACCTTTCTGTTATAGAGATGGTAAAATGCTAACGTTAGCATGCTGCCAAGCTAAATGTTGTAGCTATCACCAGGTTAATATCCGTGTTTCATCTTAGCTTACTGACATTTCAGTGATCCGAGATTGATTTTATAATTCACAATTACACAAATTAAAACCTGAGAGTTGATAGTGAGTAATTATCTTTTGAATATGACTGCTTTTAGGTGAAACAATGAAGTGAAATAAAACATTTGTTTATGGAAATGTTCAAAGATGTCACAGTTCACATTACACGTTAATTAGGAACGTTTGTTGTGTTTGTTTACTTGTTCCTAATACGGAAACACTGAGTTGATGTGATTGCTCTTCACAGATTGTTTCATTCTCTATTTAGTGTTTCTGCATGTCCCTGTTTCATTTAATGAAATCTGTGTGTTTGTTTATTGCTGAATATTTATGAATGTGTGTCCCCATACAATGAGTATAATAAACCTTGAGCATGGCTCTGACTAATTCAAATAGTCACGTTGTGGACATTTCCATAAACTGCAGAATCATTTCAGTTCACATCTCCAATCCAATCTGATGGCAGAGCTAATATCTACCGTTGCTTCCAAATGTTATTTTGTGTTCAGTACTGTATGTTAGAGAGGATGGGTGTCACCCCAAAAAGCCCCCTCAGATCAGCTTATAGCAGCCCGGATCCTCCCCCCAAATCCCCTTTGCCATCAGCTCACCTCATCTTCCTCACCCTGTTGTCTCTTCTCTTTACTCATTCAGCCTCCATTAATGACAGCATGAAACAGAGGAGACCCCACACTAACATTTCTCATTAGGATTAAAACAGATAACAGATCATGTGTGTTTCTATTTCCAAGAGCAATAATGTTGAGTTTAGACTTGATCACCAACTATAACTAATGTTCAGTATCAGTATTTGTGATTCTGGTTGACCGAAAAGCTGAACGTCCATGTTTCTATCTGCTCCATCAAGACCCACAAAGACAATGATGATGATGATGATGATGATGATGATGATGAAGAAGAAGAAATCGATCCATTAGTCAATTAATCTGCATCTATCCACTCATGTTATTTGATCATTTTTCACGTACAAAATGAGAAAGACGAGCTGGTTTCAGCTTCTCAATTATGATGATTTGATGCTCTTTTTTTTTTTTTTTACCACATATGATGGTAAATTATTTTATTATTAAATTGAATTATTTAATTATAATATTTTTTACATGTTCAATTAAATTGACTACTTAATCATTATTATTTTTCTATTTTTCTATTTATTTTTTAGAGATGCCTCTTGTTGAGGCAGTTTTTAGTATTTATGCTCCTCAAGTTTCAAGAAATCGAGAGGAACACTCATTTTCTGTGCTATTTATCTGTTCATATTTCTATTGCACATTATATGTAAATTGTTTGACCTTCATTGTATTATTTTATAGTTCTGTGAAGCACTTTGGATGGCCTTGGTGTTGCCTTGCCTTAGACAAGCTTGTTTGCTACTGTAATACTGCACATTTCCCTGCAGTGGGACTAATAAAGGATTATCTTATTTTATACTTTGAGACATAGGAAATTATGACATAATTAGAAAATATATTCTCTGAAATTCTGGAGACAAAATAAATCAATGGATTGATGATTTAGATTGTAGCTGCAGCCACTCTATCATCTAATTAATAGTCTTTATCGATTTCTTCTCTATTGTATTTTTGAATTAAATATCTTTGTTTTCAAGGCATCATTTTTTTTATTTGTATTTTTTTATAACCAAAGCCAATAAAAGTTTTGCAGATAATGCATATATATATATATATATATATATATACTGTCCACGACAATGCAAACCTGCTGCTGATCATCCTGATTAAAACCAACTTGTGGTGATGATGCAGATTATCAGTGTGTGTGTGTGTGTGTGTCAGACACTGCAGTGAGTGTGTGTGTGTGTGTGTGTGTGTGTGTGTGTGTGTTTGAGTGCAGTGCCGCCTCTCACACTAACATCACTTTGCAGAATTTAAAAACAGAGCGCGTCCGTGCTGCTGGTTTACACCTGACGCATGAAACATGATATCCCGTGACATTTATTAGTAATACATTGCTGATCATAGAACTGCAAAGCATTAATAATCTTCTAGGGAGTTAAACGTGTCTGTGGTGAGTTTACACTGGGTTTTTTTTTTTTTCGTTGCGTATCCTGCGTGCCCGAGCGCGCTGTGTGTGTGTGTGTGTGTGTGTGTGTGTGTGTGTGTGTGTGTGTGTGTTAGAAGATGCTTTAAAGAGATGGATGGAAGGAGACTCACCAGTGAGTGTGGCGTGGACTCCTGGGCCCGGCATGTCTGCTGCAGTGCTTCCCCTCCTCCTCCGCTCGCGATGGACAGATCACGCAGATCAGCGGCAGACTAAGATGAATGGAGGCCGTCAGGAAAACGCCGTCCTCATGGCCGGATGTCCCCTCTGCTGTCTGCGGGCTCACTGGCTGTCTGCGGCGTCCGGACAGAGAGACAGAGAGACAGAGAGAGAGAGAGAGACGGGCTGTGTGTGCGGGCAGATCTGCGGTCAGACCTGGATCTGATCTGCTGCACCACCGACGCTGGAAATCACCGCCTGCTGCTGGCAGCTGCTTGTAGTTCTCTCTGGTGGCCGCTAGATGTCGCTGCCGCGGACACGCGCAGGCTGTGTAGATGCGTTCAAGTGCTCCACGTTAAAACGTTGCTCCAACGTAAAATATAAATATTATACAAACATACATTTATACATAAAGTAATAATTGTATATACACATACCCACATCCTTAAAAAATATGAGTATTGGATGTTTCGATCTATGATCTATAATAAAACAATTAAATACAATATTAAATACAATATTAGATACAATATTTGAACAGTATAAACAATATAATTATAACCCAATACATTATACATTTTTCTCCCAGCAGTATAGAATAATTAAATAGAGCTCCACCTTTATCAGCTGCAACATTGAAGTTAAGACATCAATATTACTAATACAATAATATAATATATATTAACCTGCATGAGTACTTTCACTTATCAATTTTAATTTTATTTTATAAACTAAAGACTAAAGAAGTAAAATGGTTAGATCAGCGTTCATTAATGAGCTCCACACAAAACAAGTTTAACAAATACAACTTTAATATGAGAACTGACCTACAATCCAACATTTATTTTAAGCACTTTGTGTTTGTTTTTTTCTCAATTAATTATCCGACATGAAAATAAAAACACAGCAAGCAGAAACGGTTTGAAATGCAAAACTCTGGAGTAAGTGAGTCAGTAAAACATCTTCCATCTCAACAGCAGCTAGTAACGGGAGGAATTCAAGGGAAACTTCACCAACTGAGACAAACATGTACATTTATTTACAATCAACCAACCAGAAGGCAGACACACAGACGGATCACTTGTCTTATGTCTCCATTCTGAATTCAATGTGTCTGCAGTCTAATAACTTTCATGGAGGCTATTTTACAAAACTGGAGCTCTTATTTTGGAAGCAAACAATTCATTTCATGTGTTTCTGAACACACGTCTCGACTGTAGCGAGTTCACCTCCACAGAGACGCTCCGGTGGACACGCTGGGATACTTTTATCGGTTCACACATTCTCACTGCTACTTCAAGATTCAAATCAGGTCAACACGACATTTAACATAAACACCAGTTGTTGCTGCGTGTTGCCGACTGACCAGCTTCTACACAAATGTCCTTCAGGCATCAGCTGGGACGTCCAGCTCACTCGTCTCCACCTGGAGGTCAAACATCGTTCTTTCTTCTTTCTGAAAGAGTTCCTGAAGCGCTGTCATAAAGAGGAGGAGGAGGAGGAGAGGAGGAGTGGGTGTTGACGTCTTTTAAAACTGCTGCAGGATCAGTTTCTTCTTCCCATCGTGGGTGAACTTGTTAGAGCGGAAGAGCTCGCTGTCGTAGAAGGACGTCAGGTTGTGGATGTTGATCTGTCTCGCCTGGAGGAGGACGAGCAGGACAGAGTTTTAACTACGAAGTCCCAACAATCACCATCAGTGAGTAATTAATTCATGCTTTATTTATTTAATATATGATTACATCATTTGGATGAATTTAAATTAATATATACATGTTGTTTATGTATTAATTCTATACATATAAACTATGTTACCTTTTCCTGCAGGTCTTTCTCCACCACCTCGATGTTGTCGTTCTGGACGCCGTATCTGTTCCTTTGGTATGCGACCTGCTCGGCCACCAGCTGCTTGAGGATGAAGAGCAGCAGCTCATTGTTGTCCCTGCGGAAGGCCAGGTAGCGAGCGAACGTCTGGACGGAGACAAAGACCTTGTAAGACCTCACATCGGGAAGCATCGGGGGCGTTCAGCGGGAAACCACACCCACCTTCCTCATGCTCCTCATGACGCTGAACTTCTGCGTGTCAATGAAGCTCTCCAGCATCACCCTGATGGCCATGTTGACGTCGTCCTCCAGCACGTAGTCCCTCAGGTGCATCTTGGCGTGGGACTCGGCCATGCGGATCATGGACTCGATGTGACGAACGGTGATGGGGATGCTGCCTGTCGCCTGTTATCGGAGACCAAACCAGCAGCAGTTCGTACTCTTTATTAAGTCACTACTTTGAGGGGCAACGATCATAATAAACATCTATTATATAGAGAAATGTAAAATGTTTTATTTTTGTAGATTAGTGAACGATAAACATCCGTGTCACAGAAGGTGGGCGTTCAGAGGACCCACCATGGACTCTTTGCGGAGGTCGCTGTAGATGCGAGCCACCTTGTCCTGGTCCATCTGGTTCAGTTTGGGATGAATCTGCAGACGAGCAAAAAACAAATTCATAACTATGGTAAACTGTACTAAAATGTCTCTTAACAAATGGCTGACAATTATCTCCTCGAAAAGGACTCAATGGGGTTAAAAATGATTTGGATCCAGATCTTGTCTGGACTTCAGACGATCGCAATGCAAAAATGGCAGACACGAGTCTCCTGTGTCTGTGGTCCCCCAGAGGTCTAGATAGTAGTCCACATTAGTCCAGAGACCAGACCAGACTATGTGGAGAAACCAGAGACTGTCTGTGGTCCCCCAGAGGTCTAGATAGTAGTCCACATTAGTCCAGAGACCAGACCAGACTATGTGGAGGAACCAGAGACTGTCTGTGGTCCAAACAACAAGGTCTCTGCTGTGTTTATGTCTAGATGACCTTATTTGGAGGGTTGATGGAGCAGCTACAATGTTAGCATAGCCTAGCACCCATCAACCAGACTCCATTCAGAAAAACAAGCATTTTAAAAGTAGTTAGCTTGTCGTCTTGCAGACAGACCGAACAAAGCATGACTTCAGACTTTTTATTGATCACCATCATTATGGAGTTACTTCAGCATCACAACTAAAACAGCTAGTTTATATAATAGTTTATTTTAATGTATTTCTGACTGCAGAGTCATGAGAAAAGGAGACCCTTAGTGAAGAAGTGAACTTTGTACCCGCTCCTTGGCGTAGATGATGTACTTCCTCAGCAGATCCTGGGGAATCGGCGGCACGTCCGAGGTGTTGGGTAGAACCACTGCCTCTAAGGCCACGCCTGCTTCCTTGTTGCTAGGGTGATGCTTGATGTGGGAGCCAACCACGAAGCGCGCCAACATCTCATCCTGGTTTGACAGAAAGAACCAATCACAAAGCAGAAGTGAGGGCGGCAGTGAGTGTCTGATACCAATCAAATTCATATTTGATTCGCTATTTAAATCACTTTATTTTTTATAGACCGAAATATTGTGATATTCTCACACAACACACAAAAACAACATCAGGGATCAGGTCCTCTGAAATGTAGTTTTAAGTCACTAAAAACTGAGCTTTTGTAAAACTCCGGTCAGGTTGTTCACAAATTCAGTTTTCATTTGTTTTTTAAAACACCCATGTATGTGTAGACGAGGCACACGCGTGTGTGCGTACTCGTACCTGCACGGGGTCGACCGTGTCCCTGACGACACACAGGACGTCAAAACGGGACACAATGGGCTCCGTCAGGTCCACGTTTTCAGAAAAGGTCAGTGAGGGGTCGTATCTGCCGCCTGCAAGGAAACAAGCGACGCCATGAGGTCACAGACACAAAGGTAACTACTTCCTAACATCTTTGAACACTAATCAATATGCTTTAACTGATTCTGTAGACATTTCAAGGCCAAAACAAATGAAAACAAACAGTGGAGCCTTCTACTGTCCAGGATTATAGGAAGGAAACAGGAAGTGATCACGTTAACCTTGGAGGGTTGGGGTTGGAGACCCTTAGAGGTCGCCCTCCACCACAAGGCTCCCGTCAACTCGGCTTTGCTGGCTAGATAAATTCTCACTTTGACCATATACAAATCATATCAGCTTATGGCGCCCCCTTTGGGCCAGAGGACCAAACTTAAGAGGGTGTTTGACCCCCAACAACCCAGCAGACGTCTTCCTGATGTACGTACCGATGGGGTTGGAGGCAGCCATGACGGTACATCTGGCCTGCAGCGAGGTGACGATGCCGGCCTTGGAGATGGAGATGCTCTGCTGCTCCATGGCCTCGTGGATGCTCGTCCTGTCTGCGTCGTTCATCTGGGGGACACAGTTTTCATTATAGTACACACAGCATCACCATGGCTTCCATGGGAGACTCTGGAGTAGGACTTAAGTCTCACCTTGTCGAACTCATCGATCAGACAGACGCCACGGTCGGCCAGCACCAGCGCTCCGGCCTCCAGCGTCCACTCGCGGCTGACCGGGTGTCTCTGGACGTACGCGGTCAGACCGACGGCGGAGGCTCCCTGACCCGTGGTGAACACGGCACGGCTCGCCACCTTCTCGATGTACCTGCAGAAGAAGAACAAATCAGATGACCTCAAGCTAAAAAAATACATAAATACCAATACTATTCTACAGTTTTTTCTTTTTAACTTCATGTTTAAACATTATACCGTTATATATTTTTGAATTATTATGAACCATGTCACCATTTTGAATATCACATTATCCCTTCATTTCCATGTTATTAATTTGTGAAACGCACCTCTTTGGTTTGAATTAGATGAGAAGACTGAACAAGGAATATGAAAGCATTCTCTGCTAATTCTGCATGAAAATGACTTTTTACTAATGGGTCAGTAAATAAAACAGCCAGATCGATCGTATAAAGAAACATGTAAATGTTGCAGGGACGGCGCTACTTTTATGACTTATCCGTTTTGTTATGTTGTGCCATTTTTTTCTTTGTTAAATGTGTTTCATTTAGAAAATGCACAGTAAAACTATCAAAAATGAAAAAAATAATCCAAAATTTGCTCTTCATTCTGTTTATGAGACAGATCTCAGCTTTACGGCATCAAAAGCTCTAAACTGAATTTACTAGTGGCTCAATAACCGGCCTACGACTGTCAACATTTAATAATTCCTTACAGCGTTTCTATTTTTTCATGCTTTAGATGTCGATACGTACTTGAGGAACTGGGACTTGGCGGTTCCCGGGTCTCCACACAGCAGCACGTTGATGTCTCCACGGACTTTGTGTTTCCCACCTGGAACAGAGAGAGCGGGTTGATGGGTAACAGAGTTGGAGGCAGACCGATGACAGCGTCGTCCATTCAGGCTCATACGTACCGGGATTTTTGGGCTCTCCTCCAAACAGCGCCAGGGCCAGGGCTCGCTTGATGTCCTCGTGGCCGTAGATAGATGGCGCCATGCTGGCAAAGATCTACAGACACAGAAAGACCTTTACTCCCGCGTTGGAGCAAGCTGTAGCTGGGTATCTATGGCAACACATGATCTGCTCTCAATTTAAATGTGAGGGACGTACTGGATAACTTCTGGTCATTTTACTTATTGTACCATGTGTTTATTGGACCGTATTTAACGGCAGAGTATCAGGATACTTTGTGTATGTGTGTGTGTGTGTGTGTGTGTGTGTGTGTGTGTGACTTCCTCACCCTCTCTCCAATGCGTTCATCCTTAGAAAGGGCAACGATGGCCTTGACGTCTTCGTCGGTCAGCTCGGCCACGGCCACGCCCTCGTCTCTGCGGGTGATGTGATTGGCTAAGATCACCGTGGCGAACACCGGGAAGCCATTAGCCATGTTCAGAGAGCCGTCGTAGTTGTTGTGGTAGATGCCGGTCAGTTCCTGAGAGGGGGGGGAGGAATCCTCATTTAATTTGCCTCCTTTTTTATTAAACACATTTGATTAAAACAATTATGATTCAGAGTTCTCATTCTTTTAACTTTTCGTATTCATGTAGTTTGAGAAAATGTCATTCTTATTCAAAAAATGTGCTTCATGTTTGTAACTCACAATCTCGTCTCCAGGCTTGCAGGTGTCCACCAGGTCGGCCAGCAGGATGGCGTCTTTGGAGCGCGGCAGGCGGCCGGCAGCTACTTTACCGGGACTTTCCTGGATGGAGATTCTCTGGTAGTTCTGGTACACGGTCTGCAGGAGGAAGATGATTGGTTTACTCACTGATTGATTGAAGAAGAAAACGAATTGATGAACCCGAAGCTTTGTGTTCATATTTAGTTATGTTTTAAAAACGCATCATGTTTTAATGCCTAGTTCAGACTCCATGACTTCATCAAGCATGCGTGATTGTTGTGGTTCCGACACAGCCGGGAGCTCAGAGCGATCTGTGAACTGTAAACAATGGCGACGAGCGAGAGGAGCGATGTTGTTCTAAAGTGGAGGAAACATTTGCGTTACTATGGCAACAGCAGCCCTTTCTTTTTGATAATGACAGAGTGAAGAGCCGTGATTGGTCAGGGACATGTCTGTTCCTTTATGACGCTTTGATCACCTGATCGGACGCCAGTGCCGTCTAATATCATGGAGTCTGAAGCGGGTATAACATTTTTCCCAATACTAATTGTTTTAATTGGGATAATGACAAAGAAAACCTGCCTTCCATCAACTTTAACAAACTGTTTTCTCACCTCCTCCATGTTGATCTCGAAGGGGCCCAGCGACTGACACTCAGGACAGGATCCCGGCTTCACCTCCTGGTTCTGGGACTGGAAGAAGGGTCCCAGCACGAACTTACATTTGTTACAGTTGTACTTGATCATGCCGAGCTGCGGGAGGACACCGGTGCAGCTGCTCACCACGCCACTGGTCCGGATCAGCTGGTTCAGGTGGAGCTGCCTGGACAGTGGAAGAAGGAGAAGACACCATGCCTATGTTGTTATCGTGATTAAGAGTTGCAGACTTTTAAAGAGTGTTCACATCAATATCAAAGTTTTTATTTGTTTAAAACAAATGATGCAAAGAAATAAAGACTGAATGGATTTACCTAGACTGGATGATTATATACTGTATTTACATATAAAGACATCATTATATTATTAATCTTCACATGAGCAACTCAAAGAACAAACTTCAAGGTCACATGATGTATGTGGATGTGTTATAATACTCACACAGTTAACAAATACATTTAGATGAATAAATATTACCTGAGTGAGCGGATCTCCTCCACCAACGGCAGGTTGCAGATGCGGACGTGGATCTCGTGGGCAATGCGGTCGTATTTCGGGTACATGGCAAGCACCACCTCTTTAGCTGCTTCATCAAAAACCTGGTGAGAGACACAGTGGCAGAGGTCAAACTCTAGAAACTCTTTTTAAGATTTGCCACTTGGCTATACTTCCTGATAACACGATGGATTTGATCAATAAAAATGATCAAAAATCCCTCCAAATTGCGACACCAAGACCTTGAGGAACACCATAGAAGTCCGGCTGTGATTTGGTGTCTAAAACTTGTGGAAACTGTTCACAAAACCGTGTTATTGTCAATATATCTACTAAAACCAGCCGTCCTCTGAATGCCCTCCTCTCTAGTTGGTGGTTGTGATGTTGTGATTATCCTGGAGGTCACAACGGCTCATTTTATACACTCACAGCAAGTTCAAAAAAATGTTCTCACTGCAATGAAATGGTTACTATGGAGATTAATATCATCCCACATGAATACAACTAGGCTCACTGGATCCACAAGAGCCTCAGCTCTCCAATCAAACCCACTTCATGCAATTCCAACCCTGTTTAGGGACCAGAAATACTCAAATTCACCATTTCAGAAAAGGACAAAACAACACACTGATTATGGGTTCTGTTGGTACTAAGAGGCTTCCATTTACAGACACGCCCACTTCATGCTAAAGACCCGTTGGTACCCATGGAACCCATTTTTATTCAGGTCAAGGGAACATGCCAGTTTTCACTCAAAATGTTGCCTAACTTTGGAGGATTATTCAAACTCCTTATGAACAAGTGAGCATAACATTGGCATCAAACAATTCTTTAGTTCTAGTTTCATATGATCAGCATCCACCTATCAACATCCATCTAGACTACAGCCTCTTAAAAGACGTTATGGTGGTCTTGATGTCAGATCTCTAGTCACACCTCTTCATTTCATTTATTTTATTGTCTTTATTTGTATTCCTATCACACATGGTATTGTTGGGTTCATACTAGGAGTACCAGGAGAGATATTTGAGATGTGCTGCTAATGTAGTGACATGAAACATCTCAGATCATCTGTGTCACATTAGTAAAACTCACTTTCAGCATCTCAGTTGGAGCCTCTGGCAGGAAGTAGGCCAACACGTGTTCTCTGGCCGCCAGGTCTTCATAGTTCACAATCAGACTCTCCTTGTTCTCTGGAACCACCAGAAGTCCATTCATTAAAAAACAGCTGTTTGTGTGTTTATATTTAAAAAAAAAACTGTAAAATATGTTTTATGACACAGTTACCTTTGCACATGTCACTGATCTTCTCCTTGAAGACATTGTGGCCGTTTTCGTCCACGTGGGTCCGCAGGAAGTTCTTGAATCGGTTGTAGATCTCCAGTCTGGGAGCCGCCATGGAGACCCACTCCCTGACCGTATGACCCTGCAGAGCGGGAAAACACCGTCAGACTCTCCCCCGCCAGCAGGCTGGAAGTACTATAATACTATTACTACAAGGATAACTACCTTCATGTCCTCCAAGTTCTCATGCTTTCAATCATTTCCTCGTCTTCTCCCTCGGCAACGCCCTCCGCCGCACGCTCAGCCCATCGCGTCCGCCGAGCAGCCGGCCGCTCGTCGTCCTCGTCTTCGCTGTCTGGTTAACGGTAAAACAGACAAGTTTTTCACTTAAATCCTCATGTGTCCTCTCCAACATGAACCTCTTTAACACACACCAGCCTGACATCAGTCCACTGCTTTTAATCCATCACTAGTTTCTTCTTTGCTACGGACAATATTTATTCACCTCACAGACAAAACCTTATTCTGTCTTCTATTTGGGAACTACCATTCCCATGATACTTTGGGAGATGTAAGGCATATCATCATCATCAAGGACCATCTTTTTATATATATATATATATATATATATATATATATAATATATATATATATATATATATTTATTAGGGGTGGGGGGTGGGGGATTGATTCTTAGATGCATTGCGATGCGGACGATTCTGAATCATTTCACAAATGTCAAAAAGCGATTCTTTTTATCCTGTATTGTTTACGGAACGCAAAGGGTGAAACTCGGAAATGCAGCGACTGGGCGGTCTGTGGCGTTGTACATAACAGAGACATGGCTGAGAGAGAAATATATATATAGATATATTTTTTTTTTTACTGATCTACGACTCAAATCACAACAACTGACTTCCTTTCATCATGAAAACAACGGCCCTCACCGTAGAGCAGTCCTCTCCTCAGTCGCCCGCTGACGCCCTGCTCCCGATCCCTCCTCCGCATGGCCTCCTCAGCGGCAGCCCGGGCTCCAGGCGACATCTCTGACAGATCCTCGTCGTCCAGGTCCAAACCCTCCGCCTCGTACTGATCCAGTGCCGGGATGGCTCGGTAATCCCTGAGGGAGTGAGTGAGTGAAAGAGAGTGATGATGCCATCGAGCCCCAAACCTTTCTCACACAAAGTAAATCTGCAGGATTCCTCCCCATCCTCACCTCTCCATCCCGTCCCCAATCAGCTCCTCTCCGTCCCCGTCTTCCTCCTCCTCTCCAGGCAGGGCTGCGTCCCCCAGCAGCCCCTCGGACTCATCCTCAAAGGGGGCAGGTCTCGTCCGGGGCTGGAGGTCATGTCTCCTCTCCTGGAGGCTCGGCTGGGGCTGGTGGCCATGTGGTATGACTCGGAGGAATCCTGAAGGCAACATGAGACGGGTACACCTTGATTTGTAGTACAACAGGCGTAGATAATACCTACATGAAGTACTAATGGAAAGTGTATTACGGAGATTTATTTAAATCCCTTACGATATTTCTATTGGGATTATCTGCAACTTGCTTGAGAACAACTCCATATTATTAAAATATCAACTAATTTGCATTAATCGATTCTGCAACAGCTTCTCAAATCCAAACAATTTAAATAAGAAAATATTTGTATTTTTAAATGCAGAAGATCCATTCTGAACATTTAACTGCTGGAAAGTAACCAAGTCATTTTAATATACTTGTGTTTCTTTTCTATGCTAATTTACGGTTTTGTTCTCTACAGCGTTGTAGGAAATAACATTCTTCTACTTACTTTGCAGATTCAGATGTTATTCACAAATCTAAACAACCCAGTGTATGAAGTAGTTTCAATTATCTCACCTCAACCAGCTGTGACATTAAAATCATATGCATTAGTAGAAATAATCCAATTTATACAATTTGCTCAATTTACCTGTGGAAAATGTTTTTTACTTACCGTTGCCTATTGTTCTTGTGTACACTTTATACATTGTTTTTAATCTTTAACACTTTAACATACTGTAAAAGTGTCAGTTTATGAAGGATGAGTTTGTTCTTTCAGACAGCAAGCTTTCCAAAAGGACAAATTGAATCTGGAATATTACTTTTAATTATTAAGATGTATGCTTTCCACCTCTCACCAGATATTCACTTAAAGTCACCAGTTAAACTTAATTTTATAATATTTTGCACGGATCTCTTTCTACTGAAAGTGAACTGCATCTAATGTAATACAAGACAAAAATAACCTCAGGTGGTTCTTCCAGCGGCAGGCCCCTGCCAGTGTTTGTATTTGACTTGTTTAATGCTGCTATCATAGAAATCACAGACATGATACCTGATGATGTGACACAGCAGTGACATGACAGAAAGTTGTCTCAATGGTAACACGATCAATAATAAATAGGTGGTATAATAACAATACAAGATGGAGGATTAGGAACAACTAAACGATCAAATTATGTTCTAATTTAAACACATTTTAATTTAAACAATATTTGAGAGTCTGGTTTGACTCTTTTCCTGACGTGATCCGTCTTGTTGTTTAACTCTGTTCATCCACAGACACACAAACGGACACAACTTCCAGCATGCAACAAAAAGCTCCACAGCCACATGGCTGGCAGGCAGTCAGGAGGGCAACAAAACAGGCAACAGATCATTGGTGATGTGAGCAGCAGCTTAGAAAGGAACCAGTATTTAACAGTCTTCAGATTCAGCGCGGCTTTAATTTACATGATGACAATTCAATTCCGTCTTCTGACTGAAGAAAAGCTCTAACCTGTCATGTCTGCCATTGTTGTTATCCGGACAAAAGTACAAACGTCACACGAATCAACTGCAGAAAAGTCAAACTACAAACGCTAATGTGTTTAATTTAACTTAATGAACACACGGAAGTCGACAGTGATGCGTTTGAGCCCGTTTTTAATCGTTTTAACTCACCGCCATTGTTTCGTGTCCGTCTCTCTCTGCTTCTTGTACAGAAACGTCTTCTTCTTCCTGGCAGACTCGCTTTTCGCGCGAAACGACCACGTGACGCATAAAGCCCGCGAAAAACAATGAATATCCTAATGAGCCGCTGACGTTGAGCGTCCTTATTGGTCTGTGCGATTTAAAGAGGCGGGCGTTTAAAGTTCAGAGCGTTTGGTTAAATGCGCACCGCCAGTGACATTTGTTCGGTCGGTGTTAAAGTGACGTCCGGGAGGGAAGGCGGAGAAAGGCCGCGAGTTAAAACAAGCGCACCCTTCTCTGAGCACTGGAGCAAAGGCGGAGTTTATAACATGACGATTTTTTCCCGGGAATATTTGGGCCTAGGACGTTTCTGATTTCTGAAAAGACATGTTACAGGATGTTACATATCTAATAAAAACATTTTCCCCCATATTTTCTTGTTGATATCATCCTAGCTTTTACTTCTATTTCTGTACATTGTGAAATATGTAAATAATGGAGTCAAATTCCTTGTATGTGTACAAATACTTGGCAAAATAAAGCTGATTCATATTTGGATGACATGTGTATAATAATTAGAATAAGTAAAAATAAATGTGGAAATTAATCAAAAAAATACAAAGAAGAAAGAATAAGAAGAAAATTCAATAGCCACTATGTTTATCTTCAGTAACAATTCCACCCATTTCTGTGCCAGTCCATCCAGAAGATGCTGAGACGATAAATGGAAACTGCTGATAGCACTAGAGTAACAACGGTTTGTTGAATGACATTATGAGCATTTGATGGGAATCCGTCCAACAGTTCAATCAATACATTTCACTAGAAGCCCCAAATATGAACCTTTTGGGAGCACAACTTCATGAAAATCCCTCTGGTATGTTGTTGATATTGCCGTCTAAAGAAAAGCTGTGGAACGACCTAACAATGGGTTGGTACTAAATTGTGGGTCACTGGCAATGAATCCTACCAACTTCCAAGTTTTGTGTATTAATATTCTGCTCACCCAG
This sequence comes from Chelidonichthys spinosus, assembly GCA_029853015.1. Taxonomy (NCBI): domain Eukaryota; kingdom Metazoa; phylum Chordata; class Actinopteri; order Perciformes; family Triglidae; genus Chelidonichthys; species Chelidonichthys spinosus. The sequence goes on along the minus strand of CM056822.1, from coordinate 26,222,095 downwards.
GATATAGTTAACTCCTGTGGTTTAAGACTCGGCTGATGAGAGCTTCAGCACGGCCGTAAACTGGCTGGTTAAAACCATATTTTAATTTATCTCATTTTAGTAGAAATCAGAATATCTTAATTTTGATGTTGCTGGTCTGCTTATACATTTTAAATTATGCATGAAAACGACAGAAAGCCAAATACAAAAAGTGACATTATGATGCTTTTACAAGAGTACTGATGAGAAAAAAACAGACCTCCAGTTTAACAATCATTGTTTATGACATGTTCACTCACTCATCAAATAAAATCAGCATCAGCAACATCAGCCCTTTCAAATCTGCATTTTAATAGCTTTAACAAAACAAAACACATGAATATATAAAGTATCCCCAAAAAAGAGCTCCTCCTTCTCATGAAATAAAAATAATCAAAGCAAATGAATTAAATCTCCTTTTAGTGCAGCAAATAAATAAATATCACAAGTGACTTTTCACTCATTGGTATCAAAGTAGATTTAAAAACATAGAGCAACTGAACAAACCCGTCTGTGTTTGTGTTTCACAGTAAATATGGGTTTAAATTGTACAGTAAGTTTTTACCGTCATTTCACATGAAAACCAGTTTATCACGATCAACATTTTTGCTCGTATTAAGCCTCTGATGTAGAAATGATTTCGGTGGATGTGTTGTGAATTACAGAATTAGTTTCACAATTATTTAACAAAAGCATTCAAAATAACACCAGTGTCCCACCACTTATGAGGTGGTTTAAGGCTAATTTCAAATTAGTGAATTCAACCCTTCAAAAACATCTTGATGGAGTTGTAAATAAGTTTCTTCTACAAAAGGCATACATGAATTGTTCGCACAAAAGTCTTGGTTACAGGAAAGACGAGTGGTGGCGTCTTAATTCAACACTAATCTGAAGCATGCTACGCATTCCCAAAACTAAATGTCCTCAAAAGGCCGTTTGCTGGACAACATTGTCCTCCGATGCATCCAGGCAATAAGTATAAAAACATACCGCAGAAGAGAACAAAGTAACTGAATATTCAACCTTATTAAAAATGTGTTTCTGTTTGTTACGTTTAACTGGCAGTGAGATGTTTGTAGAGCTTCCTGTTAGTGTAAAATGAAGTCTGTAGATTATGTATGTATGTTTTATGTACCATGATGAGGTTACCGTTGTTTTTCATCTGCATTCAGAGGCAACACTGATAATATAGAATTTGTTCATTAAAGATCAGATCTGCAAAAATAAAGGTGACAAAGCTTTCAGACAAATACCTCGACATTTTCCCACCACCAAGGAAACCAGTTTGAACACAAACATAAATGAAACATGAAACAACACATACAATATGTGAGGGGGAGCTGGATTTCAGGAATCATCAAATCAGAGTTAGTTTCCCCACATTCTTACGATTTCTTTTCAAAATGAAAGCCAGAGCAGAGAGAAGAGTTGCATCTCCTTGCCTTCTCAGAAAAAAAAGAGTTGGGGCTTCAAAATAAAAGCTGACCAAGACAGAGTTGCAGGATAAACAGAGCGTTAAAATTAGAGGACTTCAAAATAAAAGCCACCCTCACAGAATGTTTAGAATGTTTGATTCCTTCATGCCTTCTCTGCATGTGTCCGTCATGTATGTTGTGGCTTCGTTGCATATGACCAGACACACGTTGTGCATGTTTGCTAATGTTCATCATGTCTGAGGACTGAGTGGCTCTCAAAGTCTTTAATCCTCCTCAGTTTGAGTTTGTTCCCTTTGAGGATAAGTGAGACAGTAGAGCCAGCAGTTACTCCTTCCTGGTCGAGGCTGCCAGCCGGGTGGTGATGAGCCTGAGTGTGTTTTATTTAAGCACTAGCGTAGCCTCGGAACCGTCTTTCCTCTTCAGATACAATCCGTAGCACAGGTGGTGTTCTCTCCTCAAGAAGGCGTAGAAATAATCCGACACCAGCAGAATCTGAGGGAAGTAAATATGAAGACAGGGATGAATTCCTCCATATCTGATCAAGAAGTAAATAAATCATGAAAAACTTTTATACTAAGTATAAGCAAGCAGATGATGCTGCGTTTAAACTACGAGTGACGTAATCTTTGTTTATTGGGTTTTGCATGAATGTAAAATTCTAATCCAATCCATTATAATAAAAAGTGACAATTAACATACTGTTAAACCCAAAGCAACTAACAAACCCGTAAGTATAAACGGATATAATAAAAAACAAGAAGAAAGAAAGACAAAGGAAACACGTAAACACAGAAAACCACAAAAAAGTCATCTTTTGGATGTAGAGAGGGCTGGCAATGAGGGGAAGAGCCGAGCACACGGAAGGCGTTGGGTTTACATATTCCCCAGCAGCTCCTAAATGAGTTTTTGAAGGAGTGTGGTACAGTTAAAGCAAAAGGAATCAGATTAGAAGATGAATCTATTGCTCTCATGTCTGTATGTAGCTACAGCCAGTTAGCTCAGCTTAGAACAAAGAAACAGAGGGAAACAGCTAGCATGGCGAAGGTAAGAATCATACTGGCAGCTCTAAAGCTCAAATTATTGACAAATTATATCTTGTTTGGTTGCCTAGCAACCCCGTCCAGGCCGTCCTACCTGGGCCACGTTGAACAGCAGCGTGATGGCGTAGTAGAAGTTGGAGTTGGCGCTGCCGGCGTAGATCCAGAGGTGCCAGAGAACCGGGAACAGAGCCGAACAGGCGAGCAGGACGCAGGACACCAGGAAGATGTTCCTCAAGACTAACAGGAGGAGAGACGCCCGTCATTATAACAACACAGATCATATTCAATCTCAATGCCTAAATGCCTTCAAATTCCCCCAAGCGGCCCTTTTGTTATTTGACTGCCACTAAACTAGTTCTATGCTCAACGTTAGCATGTTAGCTCCATCTGACTAAGGTGAAAGCCTGGCATGATACACTGACCGGTGACACACTGTGATATTAAGTAGACGACATGTTTAGTGTTTTTAGACTCACATCTGTGCAGGTGACTCCAGACAGGAAGGAAGGCCATGTAGAGAGCGATGTCTCCCACAGTGGGGTAAGACTTAAAGATGGAGATCACAGCCAGCTGCATGAAGATCAGGAACACTGGGTGATCCCTGCAACACACACACACACACACACACACACACACACACACACACACACACACACACACACACACACACACACACACACACACACACACACACACACACACACACACACAGCACACACACACACACACACACACACACACACACACACACACACACACACACACACACACACACACACACACACACACACACACACACACACACACACACACACACACACACACCACAGAAGATGAAGAAGACAAAGAAGAAAAAGAGAACAAACAAACTGTAGCGCTGCAGTAACTTACTTGAGTTTGATGGATAGAGGGATGGTGTAGAAGAAGACGTTGATCTGGAATACGCAGAGGAAGAACAGGCGGAAGTGTTCAAACATCTCGGCGAAGAAATACCAGAAGAGGCCGATGTTGGGGGTCAGGTCTGGGACTGAGAGACTGGAGGGACGGGCGACAGACGGTCACTACAACTTCAGCTGGACACAAATCTGACAATTATCAGCTACCTGTGGACCACTGTGGGACTTTATTGATGAAGAAATATGTACGGGAGTCAACGGTAACAGACAGATCTTTCTTTTGATCTGTATGAAATGCACCATGAAATTTTCATATCATTTGTAGTCTAACTGTTCAAGGATAAGACATAATGATAAAGACTTTCCACCAACAGTGAGGGAAGTGGTGTCCTGTGTGTTGGTACCAGGATGTAACGTTACTATAACAACAGGTCTCTCTGTGTGTTGGGTACCAGGATGTAACGTTACTATAACAACAGGTCTCTCTGTGTGTTGGGTACCAGGATGTAACGTTACTATAACAACAGGTCTCTCTGTGTGTTGGATACCAGGATGTAACGTTACTATAACAACAGGTCTCTCTGTGTGTTGGGTACCAGGATGTAACGTTACTATGACAACAGGTCTCTCTGTGTGTTGAGTACCAGGATGTAACGTTACTATGACAACAGGTCTCTCTGTGTGTTGGGTACCAGGATGTAACGTTACTATAACAACAGGTCTCTCTGTGTGTTGGGTACCAGGATGTAACGTTACTATAACAACAGGTCTCTCTGTGTGTTGGGTACCAGGATGTAACGTTACTATAACAACAGGTCTCTCTGTGTGTTGGGTACCAGGATGTAACGTTACTATAACAACAGGTCTCTCTGTGTGTTGGGTACCAGGGTGTAACGTTACTATGAACAACAGGTCTCTCTGTGTGTTGGGTACCAGGATGTAACGTTACTATAACAACAGGCCTCTCTGTGTGTTCAGTACCAGGATGTAACGTTACTATAACAACAGGTCTCTCTGTGTGTTGGGTACCAGGATGTAACGTTACTATGACAACAGGTCTCACTCTTTCTTTCTCTTCCTGCTGATAAAAAGAGTCTCTGGATAAAACACATCAGCTAAGATAATAAGTTATAATAAGCTAAGTTAGCTAGCTAGCTAACAACACAAGCTAACGGCTGGGTTGGTGACGTACGTTGTGTTGTAGCAGAGATGTCGTTCACTGAGCGGTTTCACGCTCAACTTAGTTTTACGACAAACTGAGACTTTGAATGTGTAATTCATAGAACAATTCAAACAGGATCATACAATTATTCACCTCACTGGGACTACCGTACATATCTTTCTGTAATAAGCTCCCATGTGGGACACAGGACTTTCTATTAAACAAACACTATTACACACTATTAATGATATTAATAACTATGATAAGCAGAAATGGAAAGGTGTTGCTCCAGTCAACACACTATAGTTGTGTCCCAATTCAGCGGCAGCATCCTTCAGATCGATAATCCTAGATGCCACACAGTCACGGTCAGTTTAGTGAATTTACTTCATGTCAGTACCGAGTCAAACGTAAGGTCTGAGCTCCAGAGGCACTACAATGAAACAGAAATAGAACCGAGTCCCTTTTTCTCTTGCTCCACTTTTTGGTCCTCAGGTATGACTTTGGTCCGTTTAAAGCAGCAGCGTTCAGTGTTCATGCTCCAAATATCTGGAACAAACTCTCACTTCTTTTAAATCAAGGCTGAGGACGTTTCCATCTGCTGCTGCCTTTTATTACTGTACTGTAACTGCATTTTATACTAGGGATGCACGATATTGATTTTTTGAAGCCGATACCGATAACTTTCTGCTCCTCGGGACCGATACCGATACCGATAACCGATAATATTGTTAATCGTTTTTGAATGTATATTGAGATCAAATTCAGGTCAAAAACACTAATGACTAAGCTTAGGTAGATTTAGCATAGCTTTGCCTTTTACCAAACACCATACCAGATGTATCACAGTGACATGATAATGTGTTAATACTGTGAACAAAAGAAAGCCAAGAACAGTTTTGACTCTTCAATAAAATGACAATATTTTTATATATATATATATAATAAATGTGAAGAGTAGATAAACAAATATATGTATTTCAACGGTATATCTGCACTACTACTGTCTATACCATACACACTCTCTGTCTGTGTGTGTTCTCTCTCTCTCTCTCTCTCTCTCTCTCTCTCTCTCTCTCTCTCTCTCTCTCTCTCTCTCTCTCTCTCTCTCTCTCTCTCTCTCTCTCTCTCTCTCTCTCTCTCTCTCTCTCTCTCTCTCTCTCTCTCTCTCTCTCTCTCTCTCTCTCTCTCTCTCTCTCTCTCTCTCTCTCTCGCGCGCGCGCTCTCTTTCTCTCGAACGGATAAATACAAGAAGTGTACAAACTTCTTGGTTACAGAAACATGGCGTATTAATTTTATGGGGTTTAATGGAAAAAATAGCTCTGAATGAACAACAGCTGAGCAGAAGCGCTTGTCGACCGCCGCGGAGAAATACGCGTCTGGTCTGAACGGGGGGTGCGCGGATGGCTCGCGATTTTCGGCGGCGCGCCGCGCCGCGGCGCTTCCGCGTGCAGTGTGAACCTGGCGTGAGAAGGGAGCGCTCGATTTCTGAATTAACTCCCTCCTCCAAAACCTGTGATACCACAGTAACCACATCACATGCTAAACGGGAGGCGCCTAGAAAAAAACTAACGTCCCTCATCCCAATCCACCCGTAGCACTGTTTTAACACACACATCCTATCGTCGGATTATCGGAGGTATTAATAATTGTATCGGATTTATCGGGATGACGTCATAATTCCTATTATCGGGCCGATAATTATCGGTCCGATAATTATCATGCATCCCTATTTTATACTCATCTACTTTAACTTGTTGTATTGTCTACTGTTGGTTTATATTACGCTCCATTTGCTCTTTGTCCTTTGGCTTTTGATGATTTATGCTTTGAACTGCCTTGTTGTTGAGCTACTGAAATAAACATGCCTTGCCTAAAGAGATGTGAAAACTTTCACTTTGTGTCCATCACAAACACTTAGCGCTCACATGAAGCCGTAGACCGACGGCAGGTAGTCCCAGGACCCGAGCAGGAAGAAGGAGAGGCCTACGATGACGAACAGGCTGCCCAGGTACATGAAGGCGTACTGAGCGATGAACCACCAGAAGCTGAACCGCCGGAAGTTCACCGGGATGTACTGACGCTGGCGGAGGACAAACGATATTAACGAAAGGCATCAGAGATTATGATCACTCATTAAAAGAGGCAGAGATGCGGTGAGAAGGTAGAACAAGAGTAGAGGAAGGGAGAGGAAATGGTTAAAAAGCAACAAAACAGACAGAATACATCCATGAATAATATTAATTCTACATGTGTCCAGTTGTAGACAACGTACCTGCATCAGATAGAGCAGCGCTGCAGCACACAGAGTGAGAGGATAGATGGACTGATACGTGGCCAGCGACAGAAATATGGCACTCAGCAAAACATTTCCTGCACACAAACGGGACGAGAAAAAACATCCCTGAAAACTACATTTAAATGTGTTTACATTCAGGCTTCAGGATTCTTCCATCAGGTGAAATGTGGGGAATCACCACGGCAACATATTTACTGAAGCTGGACCGACTACGTGGCTTCATTCAGATGATATTCAGTTTGTAAATCCACATTTGAAAGCTTTTTGTTGCATCTCTATTCATTGTGTTAATATTATACTATTAGTAGAAATAAAGTTCTTTTGTTTTCACCCAGTTTATTTGTACGAGGGAAAGTGGCTTTATTTTGCCTTCATCTCCAGGAGTCACAGTGTGGATGAACGTTTACCCTTTATTGTAGAGAGGATGAAGAGGGCGATGACGGCATTGTTCAGGCCACAGGTTGATTTGGCGACGCAGGACAGGATGGTGAACGGGTTCAACAGGTAACTGTGAGAGAAGAAGCTCCGTGAAGCACTTTGGCACGGCCACATGGTGATGTGTAGCAGACATACTGTTTACCATGCTCACCATCTTATGCTAACATTTGTCAAAACGGTGTCAAACTGGTGAATCAACCAGGTGTGCTTTAATCTTAATCTTGTGTGTTTTAATAATAATAATAATAATAATAATAATAATATAATAATAAAATGTATTTGTACAGCACTTTTCATTCAATGGATCTCAGAGTGCTACCTAAAATATAAGCATAAATCACATGACATCACAAAGGGGGCCCATTTAACAGTCAAAGGCCTTTGGGTTTGTTTGATGTTTATTATTACTGTTTCCATGTAAAGGAAGTGCGGTTTACGTTTTTTGTCTTCCCCCTTGTAACCTCGGGTTTGGCATCACAACCTTATGATTTGTGTGTAACTCCTGCAGTGAAAGTCTGCAGACATTCTGAAGTGTTCGTAAAGTAAGGTTCCCCCTCCGAGTGAAATGTCAGATTCCCTGACTTTCACTGACTAAAAAGCTGAATGTCCATGACCTATAATGACGGTGAAAACAGGCCTCCTTTGTGTTGAGCAGGCAAAACAGTTTTCACTGTTTCAACGGTGCACATTTATTGTCTTATTTGTTGTTGACGAGTGATAAATTGGTGCCGTAACAAAGTAACCATAACAACCACTCACAAAATAAGGGAAACTTGTAAATAACACAGTAAAGTAAAGTTTTAAATAATTGTTTATAGTGTAATAATGTAATCTTGTATTGTACAACGGAAATAACAAACCCTTGTACTTACAACATGGCTACTTTCAGGGGGATGTAGTACATTTCTTTGGGGCTTCTGATGAGCTCCAGACAGTCGTGGGGGTAGCGGTCGGCCTCCAACGCAAACTTCTGCTTCCTGAACTGGAACCACATCGACAGCACATCAAACGCGTCACACAGGCAGGAAAACACTCCAAAGACAAATAATCAATAAGAATTGTTCATATTGCTGTCTTCGTACCACTTGTTTGTTGTAGTCCTTCACCGTCATGTAGAGAGCCACAGCAGTGATCACATCTGCCAGCTGAAGAGACAGAAACACAGAATGAGCTTCTCTGAAATAGAACAAATGCAGTGAAATACTTTCTTCTCTAATCTCTGGAGGCAGGAAGAGCACTTGAAATTAAAGTATGTTGAATTTCCCATCGCGGCTCACGTTACAGAAAATCATCCTGCATATTTAATCCCATGCAAATCCAAAGAATTTGCATCACAATCTGCTTTTCTTCTTTTTGCTGTTACAACATGATATACTTGTTGGTGTTCACAGTGAACTGGAAATCTCTTCAAACTGTAGCTCATAAGAAAAGGTTCAGCTCACCATGAATGTTATCTCTGCATAGTCCACCAAGAAGTGAAAGAGGTAAATGATGAGAGGAGTCTGAGGAGAAAAGATCAGAGCATAAACACAAACTGGGCAACGCACAGAGACAGTCAGGCACGAGTGTGGCTGCTTTCAATGGTGTCAAGTGTTCCTGATTCCCTGATAGATAATGTTTTATATATGATTGATTGATTTGAGTCTTTCCAGAAGAACATCAGACAATATTTAACACATTATATCCTCTTTGTTTCAAACACTCATGATATTTTAAATATTTTCATATAACCATTTCCAATTCTATGCTTTTGCAGTGCTTGTTTTTATTTATTTATTTATTTATTTTCTCTTACAGTCTTTATTGATATGCTAAAACACCACGGCAAATTCCTCGTATGTGAAAACCTATTAGGCATAAATCTGAATACGAAATACTGATGTAGTTCTTTTTTATCCAGAAAACATGCAAAGGAAGCGTGTGTGTGTGTGTGTGTGTGTGTGTGTGTGTGTGTGTGTGTGTGTGTCTCACCTCATGGAAAACATCTCCTGAGTACGGTGAGACTCCCAAGTCAAGCAGAGCCAAACCTTCAACAACTGCAAACAAACAAACAAACAATCAGCGTGTTTCATGAAGTGATGAGTCGTTGAGAACGGGTTCATTGCTCGCAGCTTTCTGATAGGGGTGTAACGATACATCGATCTACATCAATATGTCGATACATTGGCGAACGATCCAAATGCATCGATGCAACGCTCAAACATCGATGCATATCGCTGTATTATTACAGGCTCTTAAGTTAAGTTTGTTTTGTTTTATTAAGAAAAACCTCCCAAAGCTCCCAAATGTATGGTTTTTGTTTAACTTCTGGAAGAGCAAAGCAATAAAATGTTTAAATTATAATTACGTTTTTGTGATTTTTTGATGTGAATGAAACAGGTTGTGTTAAATGGGCATATGATATCGTCCCATATCGATCGCAGGCCACTGAATCGAATCGAAATCGTATCGCGGCAGACTTTTGATATCGGTAAATATCGTATCGTTGTCCAATGAATCGATTTAATATCGTATCGTGATGAAACCAGAGATTTACACCCCTACTTTCTGAAGAAACACTCATCAAAACAACTTCACACTCGTCTCCGAGCTCCACTGGTCCTCACCGATGAGCCTGCCATGACATCGTGGCACATCGTACCAGACATGGCCGGTCAGAGTTAGGATATCCATGACAAGACCTCAATCATTTAATGTTAGCGACTTTATATGGACATGACCTGGAACATTTTTGCTGACCTCCATATTGCCCGTTGTGTTTAGATGTGGCCTTGTTAACATCAAAGTGCCATCATGATGCCAGAGTAAACAGAATTGTTTCCTCTACCCTGAATGGGAAGGACTGTGAGATGTTACTGTATATTAGGTCCTTAAAGGCATCTGAACGTGACAACATTATTTTTTTACCACAAGTATTTCAGGAACAATATATCACCAGACAACACTTGTTATCGTGCTGCTGCCATTCAGAGGTGTCTCGGTTAAAGGGCTCCCCTCTCAACACACAACACGGTGATACACAGAATAAATATGTCCCGGAGATCTCAAGAGCTCACACTGCCACACTGCCACACTTCCTCTGGGAAACCAAGCCTGGAGTCGATCAGAGACAACCAAAGGAAGGACAGCCTTTCTACAATGATGCAACTTCCTGTTACAGCTCCCTAACGACCCATCCATGAAGGGTGGCGGTGTGTGTGTGTGTGTGTGTGTGACAGAGAGAGAGAGAGAGAGAGAGAGAGAGAGAGAGAGAGAGAGAGAGAGAGAGAGAGAATCCCTTTCTACAAATACCTCAGAGAACTGCCTTCACATCAAGATGAATGGTTCTGATGATGTTTATCAAGTAGTTCTGTTTGTGGAAGTGATAAAGACGGAGCTCCGGTCCACGCAGCTCTCCTACTATCAGAGAGAAACCACCCAGCCAGCTGACTCCAGCATCTCCAAGCTGCTCGTTTATCTGAGCGACCATCACGATCACAATCAGATCGACAGATCCTCAGCTGAGACTGAACACAGCAGATGGTCTCTCTGGTTTTATCCGAGACATTAACAGCGGAGCCAGAGGTGCATCATCTTTGAACCATAGAACACAATGAACAACGTCCATTACAGAAAACACGGAAATACGCGTCCAAATCAATTTAAATGTGAAGCGACATAACTCACAACCACACGCTTCTATTGTCCTCGGCACCGCGTTAGTGGGGTTTCTCAATGTAATCGACAGATGCGGCTTATTTGGAGCTAACCCGGTTACTAACTTCACTCAATTAGCGGCTGACAGCGCCGAGGCGAGGAGGCGACCGGAGCCGCGTTTCAATGAGCCGTTTAGCCCCCAGAGAGGCGCTCCACCCGGCTTACCTCTCTTCCAGGCGGTCAGCGGAGACACCACCTCCACTCTCTCCGAGATTAAGTCCGCCAAACTGGATCTGTACAGAGCTGCACGGATCGTAACGGCTACAATCAAAAGTAGTGTCAAAGGAGCCGCCATGTTGACAGGGAAGGGATCCTCTCCGCCCTGAGCAGTGCACGATGGGAAATGAAGTCTTTTACACAAACCGAACGCCAAACGGAAATGTAGAAATGAATACATGGATTGATTGATTATCAACATGTGGATTATTATTAGTTAGTAGTATTATAGTAACTGTAGTTATTTAATTATTGAATAGTCTCTAATGTTGGCGTTGTGTATATTGTGTTTATTATTGATTCTACAAAGATATTTTTCTAGAGTTGTCTATTATCACTAATTAATGTTTAATTATGTATTGTTAGTCGATGACGCTTTCTTAATCTGAAATAATCTCCTGCAGTCAAACACTATATGTATCATTCTTCACCGGTAAAACCAGTCTGTCTCTACGGATGGATGGACCGGTAAACCACTGCAGGGATCCGTTTTAACAAAGCGGAACCATCCTGAGCACGTTTTCACCCCGGGACTCTTTATTCGTTGGATCAAAACACAATTGACAAAGGTCTGTGAAGTTAGACATATTACACCACTAATTTCCTGCTACGGATACGTTCACTTATTTGAAATACAATTCACTCAGATTAAAAAGCGATTAACTCTACTTTCAGCAAATTATACATTTAGGGGTCAAAGTAATGCAAATACATTATTGCATGCAACGTTATGATGTATGGCATACAGTATTTGGAGTTGTTGATAAGAAGATAATTGTTTGTAGTCACTCAAAACCTTTAACTGGTGCTTTTACGTTGAAAGGTTCAGACAGGAAGTGGCAGCAACGACGGTGGACTTGATGCCGTTACACTCCTACGGAGACTTTCATTTTCATTTCTTCTCTTGAAGCCCAGTCGATGTTGTAATAATTGTTAGATTAAACAGACATGGCGGGCTTAGAGGTGCTATATAGCTGTGTCGGTGGCAGCATTAGCTGTCCACAGGACGCCGTTGTGTGTTTCGTTCACTGGGAAATGATAAAGAGTGGATACCGGTGCATCGGGTCTGGAGACGAGGTGGGTTAAATTAGCTAACATTAAATGAAACGTTGAATTAATTTTAACATCTCCAATATTAATGCTATCTGAGATATACTTCTACATCACACTGTCCAAAACCTAGCCGGTTAACGCTACGATCGTTAGCTATTTGTTTTGATGAGAGAGCGTGAGAGACGTGACTTACATATGACTGTTTCTGAATAAATTCTCTAACGACTTTGACAAACGGTTTCCACTGCTAATATATGACAGATTAGAATTAATGTGAAGAGGCCTACAGGATTAAACTGGGGTTTAAAATAAATACGTGCTGCTTCATTAATTATGTATACGTCGATTGGAAGAATGGCTCTTAAACTGTGCATGTTAATGTCTTTGGTCTGTTTTCACCGACGTTATTTACGATTTCCCCATAGGCCCAATTAAACTGTATTGTTTTAGGTGAACATTTGTCTTCGCTAACTGGCCGCGGCTGCACCGTTTTATATCAGCGTTAGCTACCTAAACGAGCCTTACTGACGTTATCTAGCGGACTCTAAACATTTCTCAGACAAACTTAAGCTACGCTCTAATGAGCTTTCGTGTTTGACGCAGAACCAACCAACAGTTGTTGTAAAATAAAGCTATAATGACGAGCTCTAAAAACTGTCATGTCATGTTTAGCTAGCTAAGCCAGACTTGTGCCACTCGGAGCCAGTCACACCGAAGCACAGTTAGTCCATCGTTCCGTTACAACGCTAGCCTGGCTATTACAACGCTGCTAGCAGGAGGAAGAAGTAGGCTGTTCATTCACATCCTTTACTTTAAAGACTTTAATAATTCATACCCCTCTGTGACTGACTCATTTTCGAAAAGTGATTTTGTCTGCCATTGCTATTACTGCTCTCATTACAGGTATCATTTCTTTCATATGGATCAACTTTGTTGTAAATTTAAAATTTTATTCTCTACGCACAACATCTTTTTACTTCTGGGGGGCTGGGGACATTCCTCCTCCAGAGACACAGAAGATGTTAAACAGCTGTTTTATATTAAAAAAAATGACGTGTAAAAGTGTTGGAATGGCCCTTTAAGTTTCCACAGAAGCTACAAATAAACACAGACTTTAATCTGATCTGATAACCTGACTGATACGTCTCCCTGCTGATTTGACGTTGATCCAAGAGGCTTTTGAAATAATTTAATTAGTAAAACCGATACAGGAAACACGTCATCTTCAGGTCATCATTCAACATCAACACAGCTGGAGATACAAGGTTTTACCTGGACAGCAAGTCACTAAAGCTGTCAGACAAATACAGTGGAGTAAAAAGTACAATATTTCACACTGATATGTAGAATGTATCAGCAGATGAAACTTGTTTGCTGTTTTCTGTCTCTCTCTCTCTGACCTCCAGCCTCGCAGCAGTGATAAGAAGTCCGAGCTGCTGCCTGCCGACTGGAGCGGCAACAAGGAGCTCTACAGTCTGCGGTATAAAACTAAAGACGGCGACACCCAGCTGCTGCTCAAAGCCATCGCTGTGGACTCCACCTTGATCTTCAACCTGATGGTAGGAACCGCTGACTAACCTGTAGGGAAATGTGGACTCACCCAACCTGGAGATGGGCTTTGAAAGGTCAAAGCTGAAATGTGGGCGGAGACTCTGTAGACGGACAACAGGCTTAAATGATTGAATGAACCGTAGATGTTTTCTCACCATTTACATTATTTATGTAGGATCCACCAAACGTAAAAGAATGAGAAGGCACATCCATTAACTCTCCATTAAACTCCTCCACCAATAATGTTTCATCCATCATGGCTGGAATAACCCCTATTGCTGCGTTGTACATGATGTGAAGTCCCAGATACACCATGACGAATGAAACCTTGTTGGTGTCTGCATAGAGGTAAGCCCCGCCTCCTGTCTAGTGCGACTGAGGTGAATCAACACAAATGATCTTGCGATCAAACTCCAGAATAAACGTGAGGTGTAAAGTGGCTTCGCCTTTGGTGTGAACACGGCATAACGTCACTGCAGCAAGGTCAGGACCTGCACTGACCACTGGAGGGCAGCAAAAAGAAGATATTAAGCTGGCCTCTAATGTTATCATGTGTTCAGTTTAGCATTAATCTGGGATTGTTCACTGAACGGGCCGACCAGGCCCAGGAGCCCATGGGTGTACGGGGCCCGAGCTGGGTCAGAGCCTCTGTTTGAAGGGACTGTTAATGTCTTGAGTGGGACAGGACAATAAAACAAACAGGGCTGCAGAGCTACCACAAAGGGTAATGCTCTATCTATTCAGGTTGGGGGGCCTTTAACAGATCCATGTCGAGGGGACCATTGTCTCATAATGCATCCCTGCATTAGCCGGATATGTGGGCTCAGATGTCTGTCTTATTTTGAGAAACAAATGCATTGACCTTTTTCTCTGTGACTGTGTGTGTGTGTGTGTGTGTGTGTGTGTGTGTGTGTGTGTGTGTCCTCTGTTTGTGTTTGTGTATGAAGAACTCCGGCACACAGCAGGTCTCAGACTTGACGGTGAACATCAGCGACCACGTGGATGCTGACCAGTTGCGCACATTTGACAGGTTGGTTCATAATAGTTCAGGGACTCATGTTTTTGGCCACAGTGAAACAATGGTTGACTGATGATGAAGATCTCTACTTTATGATGCTCCATCATCAACTATCAGAAAAGACGTAGATCCATTTGTACAAACAGGACAGATAAATGATGAATGAAGTTAAAAGCAAGCTGTTTCTTTGCAGCGTGTTCAAGGATGCAGACAGTTTGTCAGAGAAGGTTAAGACTCAGCTGCTGCCCTCTCAGGAGAGACCGACAGGGCAGAGGAAGAGTCGTAGAGAGGAGGAGGAGGAGGAGCAGAAACGAAGAGGAGAGGACAGCGACCCCCTCCGCATCCACAACAGACGGCCTCGTCAGGGACCACCGCCACCCTGGTCTGTATGTTTCGATTTCCCTTTACAGCTCAGATATCATCCAAAGTATACTGATATTTAATAACATCAATGTTTAATTTGATACCACTGCTGCATTTTCCACGTCCACCAAGCGTCATTGGTTAAGTTGCTTAGAGAGAGTTTGTTTTCATTCTGTGTCAAAAAAGTGAAGCCAGAGGCCAAGGGGGTCAACCCAGGTGTCAACCTCCGGTTCTGAAAAGGGAAGCCTCCGCAGAAGTGCCTTAAACTTGCATTCTCTCTACTGGCCATCAGGGGGCGACTCCTCTGGTTGCAAAAAGAAGTCTCTCTTCTCTCTTGATTTATTGTCTCAGCAAATATTTTAAGCAGGAGATTATGGTCTCAGTCAGTTTCAAGTCCTCTTCAATCCAGCATGATGTTCATTGAGTAAATTATGGTCCATTTAGAGTCAAACAGACCAGAAAATAGGCTATGTTTTAGGGGCGGGGCTACCTTGTGATCCACCGGTCGCTCCTCCACAGTCCAAATATGGTCACTTCCTTCACTGGTTGCAAAAATTCAAGAATGCTGAGCTTGAGGCTTCAAAACCGTAGTCCACAAACGAAATGATGACATCACTTTGTCCACTTCTTATATGCAGTCTATGAACCAAACACATTCAATTTAATGTTTTATAAATAGATACAAATAGATCAGGTTTGGCCTGTTTTCTAGAAGAAAAAAAAACATATTGAAATAGTTGAGATAACTGTTACATTTCTGCGTGGATTTTCCCTTTAAATGTCAAGTGCTGTTGGTCGACTACAGCTGCAGAGACTAAGCCAGGCAGCTATTTGTGTGTGTGAGCAGATTCAATTTCTCTGCTTTTCACTCCTTGTCTCATCTGCCTCCTCCTCCTCCTTCTCCTCTTCCTCCAACGTCCTCTTAGCTGTGACCCCTTCAGATGAGATGTGAGATGATGTCAGCACTTTATCGACCTCACTGCTGTCGCCTCCTCGTCTCCAGAGGTGGGGGTGGGGGGATTAGGATGGCATCAGATGTGGCAGAAAAACAAAGTGAGGTGGAGGAGTAAAATATGAAAATGTAGTGGAGGAGAGATGAGTGGAGAAGTGAAGGGGAGGAGAGATTATAGAGAAGAAGAGTAGGAGAGAGGAAGAGAGATGTGAGGGAGGGGAGGAGGTGAGATAGAAGAGGAGGAGGTGAGAGGAGGAGGAAAGGTGAGTGGAGAGGAGGAGGTAGGGTGAGAGTGGAGAGGAGGAGGAAAGGTGAGAGAGGAGAGGAGGAGGTAGGGTGAGAGTGGAGAGGAGGAGGAAAGGTGAGAGAGGAGAGGAGGAGGTAAGGTGAGAGTGGAGAGGAGGAGGTAAGGTGAGAGTGGAGAGGAGGAGGAGGTAAGGTGAGAGTGGAGAGGAGGAGGTAAGGTGAGAGTGGAGAGGAGGAGGTAAGGTGAGAGTGGAGAGGAGGAGGAGGTAAGGTGAGAGAGGAGAGGAGGAGGAGGAAAGGTAAGAGTGGAGAGGAGGAGGTAAGGTAAGAGTGGAGAGGAGGAGGTAAGGTAAGAGTGGAGAGGAGGAGGAGAGTGGAGAGGTGGAGGAAAGGTGAGAGTGGAGAGGAGGAGGTAAGGTAAGAGTGGAGAGGAGGAGGTAAGGTAAGGGTGGAGAGGAGGAGGAAAGGTAAGAGTGGAGAGGAGGAGGAGAGTGGAGAGGAGGAGGTAAGGTGAGAGTGGAGAGGAGGAGGTAAGGTAAGAGTGGAGAGGAGGAGGAGAGTGGAGAGGTGGAGGAAAGGTGAGAGTGGAGAGGAGGAGGTAAGGTAAGAGTGGAGAGGAGGAGGAGAGTGGAGAGGTGGAGGAGAGTGGAGAGGTGGAGGAAAGGTGAGAGTGGAGAGGAGGAGGTAAGGTGAGAGTGGAGAGGAGGAGGAGGAAAGGTGAGATTGGAGAGGAGGAGGAGGAAAGGTAAGAGTGGAGAGGAGGAGGAGGAGGAGGAGAGATGTTTGAGAGGAGAACCCTGGACAGAACAGAGCAGATTCCTCCACTGCGCTCCCATCAGAAAGCAGACTGTGATTAACTGGGATTATGAATGGATTTGTGATGGAGACTATTGAGTTATGGGATTATGATTGTAATGAATTGAATGTAAGAGATCTGTGAGATCAGACTGTAGGATACAAGACAGGAGAATCCAATCAAAGGCTAACCGTTATCTTCAGTAGTCATATCCCTCCATTCATCATGTGATCAATAACACGTCCTGTTGTCCTCACCCACGTCCTGTCTCCTTCACCCATGTCCTGTCTCCTTCACCTACGTCCTGTCTCCTTCACCCATGTCCTGTCTCCTTCACCTACGTCCTGTCTTCTTCACCTATGTCCTGTCTCCTCACCTACGTCCTGTCGTCTTCTCCTACGTCCTGTTGTCCTCACCCACGTCCTGTCTCCTTCACCTACATCCTGTCTCCTTCACCTATGTCCTGTCTCCTTTACCTCTGTCCTGTCTCCTTCACCTACGTCCTGTCTCCTTCACCTACGTCCTGTCTCCTTTACCTCTGTCCTGTCTCCTTCACCTACGTCCTGTCTCCTTCACCTACGTCCTGTCTCCTTCACCTACGTCCCGTCGTCACCAGCAGCAAATATGTACATTTGAGAAACGCAGCGATTGTGCTTAATAAATAATGAATTTAATGATTAATAATTAAACTACATTCTACATTGTTTCAGGTGTGACCCCATGGTCCCTCCGTTTGCAGCTGGAGGAGCAGACCTGGATCCCTTTGGGTGAGTTGGTCTACCTCCCTCATCATAAATACTTCCATATGTTGTTTATGGAAATTATTTAGCAGATATAATACTTTAATATATATTTAAGCACGTGTGCGGTTTCGTTCTCATCCTGCATTCTGAGGATGAACCGTCGGTCCAGGCAGAAGCAGACAGACAGCAGAGGATTAGTGGCGCTGGTCCAGACTTCCTCCGACAGCTGAACGTGAACCACAAACATTAGAGTCAGGATGAAGAGAAAATACCAAACCAAAACAGTCGAGTAGCCGTCTGTGTTTAGTTGTAACATTCCCTGATAGATGAGCTACAGTCCAGGCCGGCCCGTCACACTTTCAATGCATCTTTACGAGAACTTAGTGTTACAATTACAATATTGCAATATAAGTTAAGCAGCATTTGAATTAGAATAATAGAAAGAAGCTTAGATTTTCACAATAAAGCAGCCTAGAACTAGCTGGAATATTATATAACATATTAATATTTGTTTCTTAACAAAATCTAAGGTGATTCCAGCATGTGTGTCGTTCTAAGAATTTTAAGCATATTTTGATAATATCATGAATCACAATTATTTCGGTCAGGATAATCATAACATACCATTTTCATATGGTCTCAAATTTCATAATAATAATAATAAAAGAGGGTTCTCACTATGTGAATATCAGCTGAACACACTCTCCCAGTTTAAACCTCTTTAGTCAGAGGACTTGGGCCTTGGTTTTTGACAATGACATAATCCATTATAATCATGGAACATACGACTTATTGTTTATTATCTCATGTATTTTTGTGTCAAAACGACAATCATTTTACATCCTTGAAAACCGGGAAACAAATCTTTATTGCTTCCTGATGTTTTACTACTTTGTTCTTTGATGAATCAGTTTAACGGAAAATAATGAAAGGAAAAAGAGAGTAAAAATAAATAAAATAGACATAACTTCCTCACATATCCCCCCCGCCCGCCTGCCTCCTCAGGTCTCGTGGCGGTGGCGGGATGATCGTGGACCCGTTGAGGTCGGGGTATCCGCGCTCTGGGTTTGACCCGTCTAGCGGTATACCCGACATCCTGCCCCCTGGAGCCGTTCCCCCGGGGGCTCGCTTTGATCCGTTTGGACCCGTCGGACGACGCAGACCAGGGTGAGACACACACACTCACACACACACACACACACAGACTCCAGTTTTCTAGACTAAGCGGTTGATTGGTTATGATGCGTCTGTGTGTTTTAGGCCGGACCCGGATCACATGCCTCCGCCTGGCTACGACGACATGTTCATGTAGTACTTCCTGCTTTTCTACTCACACCAACTTCCTGTCCTCCAGCCAATCAGCCAGCAGGAAGTTCTCATCTTCATCTCCGTCAGGGTTTGATCTGGTTTAGTGGCCTGGGATTAAACAAGATGTTTGCCTTTTTTATTTTCTCCAGTTTTTGAGAAATATTGTTCATTTCATAGAACTAATGTAAAACGTGTGTATATAACTAGAAGAACCCTTCGCTTGACGTTAAACATACTTTTACTGCCAGTGCAACTCAACGCACCGGCAGGTTTTTCCTCTGATTCCTACATGATAAAAGTCTGTTTAGATTCTTAGCATCCCATTGAAACAAAATAAAATAAATAAAGCAGAAGAATGAAATGTTCTGTATTGGATAATTAGAATATCTTGAAATATGTTTATTTTGCAGTTGTTTTTGTTTGGATTGTTGTTGAATTAACAACATGATCAAATAAAAATCTTGACAGAGTTTACTCTGTTGTCTGTTTTCTGGAAGCGTGTTGTGCAGTAAATTAGCCAGAATGATTTTATCATTTAATTTGATATTAGTGCAGCAAAGACCATGAAATGAGTTTTACAGATGTCACTAAACCTGGTGACAAACGTTCTTAAGGCGGGTCCACACCGGACCGACTGCCCGATTCGCGTCGGTAAATGACATCGGGCTACTTAACATGGCCGACTCGAACAACGACATGGGCGGTTCACACCTACGGAACTACAGCCGACGCCATACGTTCCGCGCTTGCGCGAGATGTAATGTCTCTAAAACAACAGGCGGCGCTAATCTGTATTGTGGGCCAAAAAACACGAAAACCGGAAGTAGGCGGTCCTCTCTAGACCACCTTCTTCGATTCCACTGGTTATCTGGTATGTTTACCATCGTCACTTCTGGGCTTCACTGATTCGCTAGTCAAGCTGCTAGCCTCCACCAATCAGAATGGTAAAAGAGTGACCGACTCGCTTGGCGGATTACACATTTGAATCGGCTGAAATGAACGCCGACGTGGGCCGATTCGAGCGACCACACCAAGCAGACTCATGTCACGGACGCCGACTCTCTCAAAGACGCCGATTTTCGGTCCGGTGTGGGCCCGCCTTTACACACACACTCACCCTCACAACTACTCTAACATGAAAGAAACTCATTGATTTGCACAATGCAGTTGTAACAATGTAACTGTTCAGCATTGTGATGCATATATTAGTGATGCATGCTGAACAGGTAGGAACGGTCTGTGTGCTTTGAATGTTAAATAGCAACGGTGAATCTAAAACACTCTAATCAAAACAGACACAAATGTTTAACAGGATAAAAGGATGAAGTGATGACATTTTTGGACGGACATGGTGTACGTAAGTTACGCCAAGACTACACAATAGACTGAGGAAGAAGATCTGTCTTCGTCTCAGTTTGATCGTTCTCAACATCTCATCTATTATTTCCAGACTGGCAGCAGGGCTTTGTTTGGGCACCACTTTGTTCACGACTGATTGATCTCTACAACTATTGGATGGAATAGCCTGGAATTTGGTACATCCACTCATGGTCCCCAGAGGATTAACCCCACCAACTCTTCTGGTCCCCAGTCCCAGCTTCACAATGAGGTTCACACTCGTGGCTTTGAGGAAAATGTCCCAACAAATATTGGATAATATGTTGTGAAATCTGTTTAAAGCATTAATGTTCCTCTGAGGATGAATTGGGATAACTTCTGTGATCCTCTGACTTTTGTTCTGGCATCATAAATATACACACATTTCCTTAAATACATTATAATTGAGTTCCCCAACAGTTTGTACAAGTACAGCTTAAAGCAGTCCAAAAACTGTATTTGAAACTATTTTCTTCATTTAGTCATTTTTCATGTAAAAACGTTCCAGCCTCCGACATGTAAAGACTTGCTGGTGTTCCTTCTAATTCTTCTTCTTCTTCTTCTTCTTCTTCTTCTTCTTCTTCTTCTTCTTCTTCTTCTTCGTGTGGAAGGTGTGTGAGAGGAAGAGCTGAAAGTGAAAGAGTGTTCTTTACATTTTTTTCGTTGTTTTGTCCTTTGGGCTTTAATGGCCTTTTGGTTGTGGGTGCATTAGTTACTTGTTTTGTGTTTTGGTGAGTTTTATTTCAATTCACGGTAGTTTTGTGGGGTTTTCCAGCCCAGCCTTTGTCTGGTTGGAGGGCCACGCAGACGCCGGTATGGCGGCTGGTGGCTTCTCCAGGCTGTCACGGAGGCACGGCATCAAGACTGGTGCCGGGTCTCCGTGCAGCGTGGAGGAGGTGGCGCTGGCTGTGGGGGAGATCATCGGGCACAGCTCAGTGAAGTCTGCGGCCCGTGTGAACAAGGCAGTGGTTTTGTTTTTAGATAAGGTGGAGCACGTGAACACGCTGGTGGAGACGGGGATCACGGTGAACGGGCTGTTTGAGCCGCTGCTGCCGCTGACGCAGCCGGCGACTCGGATCACCCTTTCAAATGTACCTCCGTTTATAAGCGATGAGTTCCTTATCAAAGAGTTGTCTCGCCACGGACGGGTCATCTCACCCATTAAAAAAATGCTGTCGGGGTGTAAGTCTCCTCTGCTGAGACACGTCGTGTCTCATCGCAGACAGCTTTTTATGATACTGAACAATAAAACGGAGGAGTTCAGTTACCGCTTCACTGTGCGTGTAGATGACTTTGATTACACACTGTTCGTCACCTCTGCTCTGGCTAAATGTTTCGGCTGTGGTGAGGAGGGACATGTGGTCAGAGCCTGTCCGAACCGGGCCGATCCCGGCCCGGCCGCCGGGGACGCGCCGGCTGCCACCGGGGAGACGCCGGCTGCCGCCGAGCGGCCCGGTGGTACGGGGCAAGGCGGTTCGGGGGCTGAGCGGCAGGTGGAGGAGGGACAAAACCAGGATGGTGGTCGTGCTGAGGTGAGGGGGGAAAGGGAGAGTGGTGTCGGTGAAGGTGGGGAGATGGTGGCTGAGGAGACAGGTGAGGTGGGTGAAAACAAAAAGGGAACAGGTGAGGTGGGTGAAAACACAAAGGGAACAGGTGAGGTGGGTGGAAGCGCAAAGGGAACAGGTGAGGTGGGTGGAAACAGAGAGGACACAGGTGTGGTGGGTGAGAATAGAGGGGAGACGGGCGAGGTGGGTGAAAACAGTAAGGAGAAGGGTGAGGTGGGTGAAAACAGTAAGGAGAAGGGTGAGGTGGGTGAAAACAGAGGGGAGACGGGTGAGGTGGGTGAAAACAGTAAGGAGAAGGGTGAGGTGGGTGAAAACAGAGGGGAGACGGGTGAGGTAGGTGAAAACAGTAAGGAGAAGGGTGAGGTGGGTGAAAACAAGAAGGTGACAGGTGATTTGTGCTTGGGCAGGGCAGAGGCTGAGGCTGCCGTCATGGAGACTAGTGTGTCTGAGAGGGCGCCTGCTCCTCAAAAGCGACGCAGTAAGCGCAAAAATCTGTTGAGTGATGGGGGGGGCAGTAAGGCTGGGCGGCTAGAGAGTCAGCCGACTGCTGAGGATTGCAGCGATAGCGACGGCTGGGTGTCTGACTGCAGTGAAATGTCTAACATTCAACTAACTGACAGTCAGGAAAAAAAACTGTACCCTGAAAAAATGTTTAAGCTGTTCCTGCAGCGAACCAAAGGTGTGAAGGGGCTCGATATGGAGCAGCATTTCCCAGATCTGCTCAACTTTTATAACTCAGCCAAACAAATCATTAAAAACAAGGCAACATCAGAGCTCACTGATCAGGAGATATTTAGACTAAGAAAACAGATGTTCAAAGTGAGAAAACAACTGAGGTTTTAATGATGATGAAGCTGCTGGTTTTGTTTTTATCCTTAACTGTTTGTGTTTTTAACATCTCCCTCATAATGAATTCTTTTAGAGTGGGGACGTTGAATGTAAACGGTGCCAGAGAGGCAAAGAAAAGGGCACTGGTTTTTGACACAGCACGAGCTAAATGCATTGATGTACTGTTTTTACAGGAGGTTCACAGTGATGAAGGCAACGAGGTGGACTGGAATAAGGAGTGGGAAGGACAGGTAGCTTTAAGCCACAACACCACACTCAGTGGGGGAGTGGGCTTCCTGTTCTCCAGAACATTCACTCCTTCTTCACTGGAGGTCGAGCATGTGGTAAAGGGGAGGTGTCTTTTAGCCAAGGCACAGTTTGAGCATCACACTCTGGTTTTTATTAATATTTATGCTCCAACCAACGGTACAGAGAGGAAGAGCTTTTTAGAAAAAGTCAGTACTAGACTGGACGGCTGCGGCCCGGAGGATTTTTTATTCTTGGGTGGGGATTTTAATTGCACCGAGCACGAGATTTTAGACCGTAATCATGCAGAGCCTCATCCAGTCTCCCAACGTGCTCTGACGCAGCTGGTCCACTCTCATGGCCTTGTGGATGTGTGGAGAAGGATGCACACAGACTGCAGACAGTATACGTGGTCCCACCTGAGAGAGGACAGGATCTCCTTAGCCAGACTTGACCGGTTTTATTGCTTTAAGCACCATTTTAATGTGTTTAAGGAGTGTAAGATTGTGCCAGCTGGTTTTACTGATCATTCTTTGGTTTTGTGTCGTGTTGTTGTCAAAAACATTTTACCTAAGAGTGCATACTGGCATTTTAATTCAGCTTTAACTTTTGATAAAGGTTTTAGAGAGGCTTTTAGTTATTTCTGGAATTCTTTTAGACAAAGGAAAGCTGATTTTAAATGTCTTAGGCAGTGGTGGGATCACGGCAAAGCAGAGATAAGGCTTTTATGTCAGCAGTATACTCTCAATGTCACAAGAGACACCTGTCGATCTATTAAAGACCTGGAGACTGAAATAGTGGAATTGGAGACACTGAGTGATTCCACAGGAAATCGAGGATATGTTGAAATCCTCAAGTCTAAAAAAATGGCTCTAGCCAACCTGCTAGATGTCAAAGTACAGGGTGCACTGGTCCGGTCCCGGATGCAACACATCACCGAGATGGATGCTCCCTCTAGCTTCTTCTTCTCCCTGGAGAAAAAACATGGCCAAAAGAAAGGAATTCACTCTTTGTTGTCTGGCACAGGGGAGGAGCTAGGTGAGCCTGGCCAGATACGAGAGCGAGCTGTCGAATTTTTCACGTCTCTCTTCACCAGCGAGTACGTGGAGAATGACGCACTGTGCGAGGGGTTCTGTGGTGAACTACCTCAGGTCTCCACGGAGACCAACTCACAGCTGGACCAGCCACTAGGGATGGAGGAGCTGCACACCGCTCTGCAGAGCATGCAGGGACAGCGGTCTCCTGGCATTGATGGTTTGACTGTGGAATTTTATAAAGCCTTCTGGAGCATCATAGCGCTGGATGTACTAGAAGTTTTTAATGAAAGTCTGGCTTCAGGTTGTCTTCCACTGTCCTGCCGCAGGGCAGTCGTAGCTCTTTTACCCAAGAAAGGCAACCTACAGGACATTAAGAACTGGCGTCCTGTGTCTCTCCTGTGCACAGATTACAAGATCCTGTCAAAGGTGTTGGCTAACAGGCTGAGGGAAGCTATGGAGCAGGTGATCCACCGGGACCAGACCTATTGTGTGCCTGGCAGGTCTATGGTAGACAACGTCTACCTGATTCGAGATGTTTTGGAGGTCTGCAGCTCACTGGGCATCAAGACTGGTCTCATTTCGCTAGACCAGGAAAAGGCATTTGACCGTGTTGAACACAGCTTCCTCTGGAAAATCATGGAGAGGTTTGGGTTCAGCACTGGTTTTATTGCCAAGATCCAGGTGTTGTACAGTAACATTGAGAGTATGCTAAAGTTCAATGGCAGTCTGTGTGCTCCTTTCAGGGTGCATAGAGGCATCAGGCAGGGCTGCGCTCTGTCTGGGATGCTCTATGCACTCTCCCTGGAACCCCTCCTCTGCAAAATACGCGCAAGCATTGATGGCCTGATTTTACCTGGTTTTAGCAAGAACATTGTTTTATCAGCCTACGCTGACGACGTCATCGTCCTAGTCAACAATCAAAGGGACGTTGACATTTTAATTCGTTTAACAGACTCTTTTAACACTCTGTCCGCAGCAAGGGTGAACTGGAGTAAAAGTGAAGCCCTTGCTGCGGGTGGATGGTGTAACGGCCTCCCTGTTCTCCCACAGAGGCTAGCCTGGAAAAGAGATGGTCTAAAGTACCTTGGTGTCTTCCTGGGGAATGAAACGATGGTTAGAAGGAACTGGGAAGACATCATGGGAAAAGTCAATGGGAAAATGAATGCGTGGAAATGGCTACTCCCTCAGATGTCCTTCAGAGGTAGAGTACTCGTACTTAATAATCTTGTAGCCTCACTGCTGTGGCACCGCCTGGCCTGTTTGGATCCCCCATCAGGTCTTTTATCCCAGATTCAGGCAAAAATTGTAAACTTCTTTTGGGATGGGTTACATTGGGTGCCACAGGGGGTGCTTTTTTTACCGAGAGAGGAGGGGGGACAGGGCCTCATCCACTTGGCCAGCAGAACCGCAACTTTTAGAATACAGTTTATACAGAGGTTTTTAACAGGACCGGCAAATCTGGTGTGGAGGGAAGTGGCCAGCTGCATTCTGAGACGCGTGAGTAACCTGGGACTGGATGCTGCACTGTTTTTAACTGATACCAATTTTTTAAAGTTAAAGGGGTTACCTCCGTTTTATCAGGGTGTTTTTAAATCGTGGGCCCTATTTAAATGTAGCTCTAGGAAAAGCTCTAACTCTCTGTACTGGTTGTTAAAAGAGCCGCTGGTCTACGGAGCCAGGCTGGACGTCTCCAGCGGAGCCACTCCTGGACTAACGGCAGCCTTGCTCCGGGAAAAGATCCTGGTCCTGGAGCAGGTGGTGGACGCTGCAGGGCCAGAGCTGACTGACTCCCAGGCTGTGAGCTCCTTGCTGGGTTTCCAGTCCACCAGGATGGTGATGAAGGTCCTGCAGGCGTGGCGACAGAGGCTGTCTGGAAGAGAAAGAGTCCTAATGATGGAGTATGGCTGTGGAACCGAACCCAAAGATACAGATCCTTTCCCAGAGATCTCGGTGACCCCCCAGTTCGGAGAGGCAAGTGGGCCTCTCCTCAAGCAACCTGACACACTCATCCTGCAGGCCACAGACACGAAAACCCTTTACAAAAACTGCGTGAAGGTACTGAACAGGAGAGGACTGAGTGGCAGAGCGCCCTCTGCATGGACTGATAGACTGGGGGGCGTGGGTCCACAGTGGAGGGTTTTATACAAACCCCCCCTCAGGAAACGCACAGCCGACCTCCAGTGGAGAATTTTACACGGTGCCATTGCCACGAATGCTTTTATCTCTGTTGTTAACCATGATGTGTCGAACCAGTGCCCTTTCTGCCACCTTCGTGAAACAGTGTTTCATGTTTTTAGTGAGTGTACGAGACTCATTGAGCTCTTCACTCTTTTAACAAACGTTTTTAACCTTTTTAACGAAACCTTTTGTGTACCAGTGTTCATCTACAGTGTAAAATATAGGAAAGTGAACCAAAAGAAATGGCAGCTACTGAACTTCTTGCTGGGGGAAGCGAAGCTGGCCATTTACGTGTCCAGGAAACGCAAGTTAGAGAACGGAGTGGGTCAGGAGGCAGCCTCAGTCTGGCGCTGCAATGTAAAGTGCAGACTGAGGCTGGAGTTCAGGTTTTATAAAATGATTCACGACTTGGACAGTTTTAAAAACATCTGGTGTTTCAACAATATTCTTTGCACTGTTTTTAATGATGACCTGCATTTTGCACAATTTTTATCTGAGTAGTGGTCTTAATTATATATATATATTTATCTTTTTTTAGCTATGTATATATATATAAACTAACATTGCCTTTTACCACTACAGCACTTTAGTGAAACTGTAAAATGATCCACATGTAAATAAAGTGTGTTTGAAAAATCAAATCTTCTTCTTCTTCTTCTTCTTCTTCTTCTTCTTCTTCTAAGGGAACCAGGCCAGATCAGGAACAGGGCCGTGCAGTTTTACTCCTCCCTCTACTCATCAGAGTACAAGGAGAACACTGAGTTGGAGGGAGAGTTTTGTGCAGGGCTGCCACAAGTGTCAGAGGGCACTAACACCCAGCTGAGCCGAGCGCTCCAGCTGGAAGAACTGGCAGCTGCCCTGCATGGTATGCAGGGTAGGAAAGCGCCAGGCATGGACGGACTCACAGTAGAGTTCTTTAAAGAGTATTGGGATATCCTGGGCGCTGACCTGCTCAAAGTACTGAACGAGAGTCTGGCCTGTGGTTCCCTCCCCCTCTCCTGCCGCAGGGCGGTGGTGACACTTCTCCCAAAGAAGGGAAACCTGCAGGAGATAAAAAATTGGCGCCCTGTGTCATTGTTGTGCGTGGATTATAAGATTCTGTCCAAAGCTTTGGCCTCCAGACTGAGAGGGGCCATGGAGCAGGTTATCCACCGGGACCAGACCTATTGCGTGCCAGGCAGGTCTATGGTAGATAACATCTACCTAATTAGGGATGTTTTGGAGCTCTCCAGCTCATTGGACTGTGATACTGGTCTCATTTCGTTAGACCAGGAGAAGGCTTTTGACCGGGTTGAACACAACTTCCTCTGGAGGGTGATGGAGAGGTTTGGGTTCAGCCCTGGTTTCATTGCCATGATCCGTGTGCTGTATAAAGACATTGAGAGTTTACTGAAGTTTAACGGCAGTCTGTGTGCTCCCTTCAAGGTGCATAGAGGTGTCCGACAGGGCTGTGCCCTGTCCGGGATGCTCTATGCACTCTCCCTCGAACCCCTCCTCTCAAGGATACGCGACCGTGTTGAAGGACTGTTTTTACCGGGTTTTAGCAGCAACATGGTTTTATCTGCATACGCAGATGACTTGATTGTAGCAGTTAAAAATCAAAGAGACATCGATACGTTAATTGAGTTAACTGAAAAGAACAAGACTTTGTCTGCTGCAAAAATAAACTGGGGTAAAAGCGAGGCACTCGCAGTTGGGAAGTGGTCAGATGGCCTCCCAACACTCCCCCAGAACCTGGCCTGGAAGAGGGAGGGGTTAAAATACCTCGGTGTCTCCCTTGGAGGTAAGGCCATGGAGCAAAGAAATTGGGAGGGAGTACAAGAAAAAATTAGCGAAAAAATGAAGAAATGGAAGTGGCTGCTGCCACAGATGTCTTATAGAGGGAGAGTCCTGGTTTTAAACAACTTGTGTGCATCACTCCTGTGGCACCGCCTGTCCTGCCTGGACCCGCCCAGTGGGTTTTTAGCAAAGATACAGGAGAAAATTGTAAATTTCTTTTGGGACGGCTTACACTGGGTGCCACAGGGGGTGTTGTTTTTACCGAGAGAGGAGGGGGGGCAGGGCCTCATCCACCTAGCCAGCAGGACGGCAGCGTTTAGGCTGCTGTTCCTTCAAAGGTACATGGCTGGCCCAGCAGACCTAGTGTGGAGGGGTGTGGCCAGCTGCATCTTCAGAAGGGTGAGTAATCTGGGACTGGATGCTGCTCTGTTTTTTACCGATTTTAAATTTCTAAATTTCAATGGGGTTCCTCCTTTTTATCAGAGTATTTTTAAGGTGTGGGCTTCCTTTGATAGCAGCAGGGAAAAAGAAAGCTCCAACTCTCTGTTTTGGCTGTTAAATGAACCCCTGATTCACAGAGCCAGGCTAGACATCTCCAGTGGAGCTACACCTGGGCTGAGGGCGGCGCTGCTCCGGGCCAGGACAGTTGACCTGCGGAGCTTGGTCCTCGTTGCAGGGCCGGGCCTCATGGACTCGGAGGGCGTGGGACGTGTGTTGGGCCTCCAGTCCCGCAGGATGGCCCAGAGGCTGCTGCAGCTCTGGAGGGACAAATTGACCTCATCGGAAAAAAGGCTCCTTAGGGAATTCGGCAGAGGGGAGGAGCCGGACCCTACAGACCGCCCCCCCCCTGGAATCCGGCTCACCCCACAGACTGAACAGGAAGGTCCTTTGGTGAGAGGGACAGCATTCAGCCTGCACACAGTAAACAGAAAGACTCTCTACAGAGCCTGTGTGCAGGCGCTAAACAAGAAAACTCTGGGGGGCAGAGCACCCTGTGCATGGACAGACAGGTTGGGGGAGGCTGCTCCGCAGTGGAGAGTGCTGTACAAGCCTCCCCTGAAAAAAAGGACAGGGGACTTACAGTGGAGGGTCCTCCATGGTGCCATTGCATCCAATGCTTTTATATCTGTTTTTAATCCTGCTGTGTCCAACCCGTGCCCTTTCTGTGAAATAAGGGAGACAACCTTCCACATTTTTAGCGAGTGTGGGAGGCTCTCAGCGTTTTTTAATCTATTGACACGTGTTTTTAAACTCTTCAACCAAACTTTCACAGTCACAATGTTTATTTATGGGGCGGGGTACAAAAAAGAAAAGAAGGCCATGTGGCAACTCCTGAATTTTATCGTGGGAGAGGCAAAGATGGCAATCTACATCTCGAGGAGAAATAAAATGGAAGGCCAGGCTGGTGTGGAGGCATCCGCAGTGTGGCGCTGCAACGTCCGCTGCAGGATCCGCCTCGAATTCTCGTTTTATAGGATGATGGGAGACCTGGGAAGCTTTGCCGACATTTGGTGCCACAACAACATCCTGTGTGCTATTTTAAACAATGAGCTGCATTTCACTAATATTTTAAACTGACGGAGTATCTATTTATTTATTTATTTATTCATTGACTGATTTGGGGTTGTTGGGATGTAAGTATGTATGTATGTATGAGTGTGTGTTTTATGGGGTTTGTTGTATGAATAGATACATCTGCAGTTGTGTAAAATGACTAGCTAATTTGTAAATAAAGTGTGATTGAAAAAATCAAAAAAAAAAATCTTCTTCTTCTTCTTCTTCTTCTTCTTCTTCTTCTTCTTCTTCTTCTTCTTCTTCTTCTTCTTCTTATTCTTATTATTATTATTATTTGAGAATCCCCCTGTCACACATGTCGGCACAGCGGATTTAAAAACAACAATAATTTGATTGATAACATTCACAAAATCATAATTAAGAATCAGCATCATCGTTACATCCGGTGTTCAGCTCCTGAAGGCAACGTTACACCTTCAGAACACGCAGCTTCACCGGCCTCCACATAAAGCAGCACGTTCTAACTAGAGGAGATGAGCCGAAAAATCATATATATATATATATATATATATATATATAAATGTGTGTGAGTGTGAGAATGCATTATATTATTGTTTTCTTTATTCAGTTGTAGAATATTTAACACTCCTTACATTCATCTTCCTTTGATTGATGCTTTTTTTAAGAGGGATTTATTTTTATCTCTGGGATCTTCAGGATTTGCAAAATGTTGAATGAATAATCATCACAAAACCTTTTTGGTTAAACATACAGATGTATGGATATGGAGTTTTACCAACATACTGAAGTTACACACTGAACACACACAAAAAT